>CM042387.1:3027329-3322799 GCA_023634145.1 Thymallus thymallus
TTCTCATGTTTATTTTACAGATTGTAAAATGTGACCGACCGGCTCGATTCGGTCTTGTGTAGCAACATTTGAAATTGAGACTCATACACTATTATATATCATACACTACAGTACAATGGGAAAGTAATTATTCTTTGAAAGTTGATAAACTTGTAACCCCACTTTTTTGACCCTTTAATGTTTTGGTAAACCTGCTGGAGAGCTCCCATTTTTTTTGTAAAGGTTTTTGTTATTTATGATTATACAGATAACACAGACAGAACAGGTAGATGGCAGAACACACGGATCGCCTACCAAATGAAACCCACTCCAACCCACCCAATGCTCTAATAGAGTCCCACCCCAAAACCAGACTTATTTCTAAGTTCCCCTAGGTGTTAAATATTGCACTTCCTTAATCTTGCGTTGTATGAAATAATTTGCCCCCTTAGATAAGCCATCATTGATTCCCATACTGTCGCAGGAGACATTCCAGGGGTTTTGATTAAGCTCGAGAAAAAGTTCAATTCGAGATGATATGAAAGCAACAAAGGTTTCTTCTGATATCAGTAGTGAGTTAAGCCGCCGAGGTCGATAGTCAGGCTGCGTATTTAGTATATGGAGTTTCACAGTAAGAGGAGAATGATCCGAAATGACGATAGCTTGGTAATCACACTCCGTGGTAAGTGGCAGAAATGTATTGGCTAGGATAAAGTAGTCTATACGTGAGAAGGTCTTATGAACTGGTGAGAAAAAAAAAAATACTCCCTAGCTGTGGGAGAAACGCCACACATCAGACATGCCATATGTCTTAAGTAATAGCTGAATTGCGGAGACTGTCTTTGATTCAGATGATACCTTAGGAGAGCTACGATCTGGAAAAAGTCAAGGGGTCTGAATATTTTCCGAATGCACTGTATTTCCTCACTTACCATAATGAGATAGACGTTTTGATTATACTTACCATAATATATGTTAGTAAACTTACCATTGAGAAGTACCATGATAATTGAGTATCCATATAGCTGTACCATGATATTTGCACTCTTAAGTGTACTGTGGCTGCGACTAAAACATGTATATTCCATATCTGTATCCGTCTTTGTGTTACTTGACCATATGACTGGGCAGTAGTCCAGGCACGATAAAACTAGGGTCTGAAAGCAGAGCAGTGCTTTATTATGGACAGACCTTTTCCCATCTTAGCTACTGTTGCATCAATATGTTTTGACCATGACAGTTTACAATCCAGGGTTACTCCAAGCAGTTTAGTCTCCTCAACTCACAAACTTTCCACTTTATTCAATACAAGACTTAGTTGAGGTTTAGAATGATTTGTCCCAAGTACAATGCTTTTAGTTTTTGAAATAGTTTTTTAAATGTATTTCTTGCCACCCGTTCTGAAACTGACTGCAGCTCTTTGTTGCAGGGATTTCACTTGCTGTGGTAGCTGACGTGTACAGTGTTGATTCATCAGCATACATAGACACACTGGCTTTACTCAGTGCCAGTGGCAGGTCATTAGTAAAGATTGAAAAACGTAAGGGGCCTAGACAGCTGCCCTGGGGAATGCCTGACTCTACCTGGATAATGTTGGAGAGTCTTCCATTAAAGAACACCCTCTGTGTTCTGTTAGACAGGTAACTCTTTATCCACATTATAGCAGGGGGTGTAAAGCCACAACACATACGTTTTTCCAGCAGCCGACTATGATCGATAATGTCAAAAGCTGCACTGAAGTCTAACAAAACAGCTCCAACAACATTCTTATTATCAATTTATCTCAGCCAATCATCAGTCATTTGTGTAAGTGCTGTGCTTGTTGAATGTCCTTCCCTATAAGCATGCTGAAAATATGTTGTTCATTTGTTTACTGTGAAATAGCATTGTATCCGGTCAAAGTTTACTAAGGGTTGTTAACAGGCGGATTGCTTGGCTGTTTGAGCGAGTAAAGGGTGTTTTGCTTTTCTTGGGTAACGAAATGACTTTTGTTTCCTTCCAGGTCTGAGGGCACATGCTTTCCTGTAGGCTTAGATTGAAGACATGGCTAATAGGACTGGCAGTATAGTCCGCTATCATCCTCAGTCATTTTCCAACCAAGTTGTCAGACCCAGGTGTGTGTATTCTGTGTGCGTGTGTGTTTGTCCGTGTGACCGATCTCAGCTCAGTAGGTGTTGACAAATTAGAGCTTGGCCTCCATCTAGCACTCTCACCACCGTGTTCCCCCAGAGAAACCTAGAGAAATCACTCCTGTTTACTTTAAAACGGCATTCATCATCAGACGACATCTACACATTACACTTTTATCCATCCCGACCGTTGTGGAACATTTGCTACCATGGCAACCCATCCCCCACATCCCACCTCCGTTGCTGCAGAGTGAAGCATGCTGGGTAATCTAAATTCACCTGGAAGAACTCTCTTGGGGGAGCCTGAGTCCTTGAACCAATGGCCCTCCTTCTCGATAGACCGTACTTTAATGTAAGAAGCAGAGTTACAAAGGGAAACCCCAAATCTACTAGCCTAAATAACAGTTTAGTGGTAACATTTACAGTTACATTAACCAGTGTGAGGCATGAAGAAATGCATGACTATCTGTCTCTTATAACAGTCCTTAGGTCTAGCGGAGTCCCTGATTTTGTCACTGCCGGCTGCTTGTTCAAGCCACAGGGAGCACACATGACATGATTTCTGCTTTATTGAGTGCTGTGTGCCTGTGGCAGGCATTTGGGGGAAATCCAGTGTGTAATTGAATGGTGTTATGAAGAGCCATTTTATTTGGCCCAACGGGACTCTTCTCATACAGGGCTGTTATTGGTTGAGTCATGCCATGATGTCATGAAGCAAAAGGGCAGTGTCTTGTGATATCAGACCATGAAGTGCCTCCATGAATCCAGAGAGAAAAGGTTGTTTTTGGAGAGTGCTAATATTATCCTCCCATTTCGAATGATTGGAAGATCACTCCATACATTTGTCTGGTAAATTGTTGCAAACCGTCTCTCAATTTGTTATTGTGATGTGGCAGTCTGAGTTGCTCTTGGAATTGGGCTGTTATGTCAGATATTTTAAACTCTTCACCTTTCAGCCTAGCTGGCTAAATGAAGGTTAAATCAGTGGGTTTCTCAGTGGGTTCTGTCACACTCATTACCCATGCTCTGTCCATTAGGCATTCGGTTAGAGGAGCACATGTGAGTGTACCACAGGGGCCAACCAGGGACCAGAGAGGAAATGGAATTATGGGAGCTCTGGCTGGGATGACTTTGCCTTGAGCCTTATCCGGTACCTACTGTATCAACTGTATCCTAAACACACACACACACACACACACACACACACACACACACACACACACACACACACACACACACACACACACACACACACACACTCTCCTCGAGGTAAGCAGTACCTTCAATCCCGCCGTAGTGCTTATCTGCTTATTTTTTTATTAAAATAAAGACAAGCAGGATCGATCCCCGCCACACTCCGTACTGCCGTAGGGCTCCCGGCGCTTCACAACGTTAATAACGGATTTATCTCCCATTCAAAGCTGACAGGTCCCTATTTAATGCTGAGGAAGGCCATTAACTAGTGATTTGATGGGATCCTGACAGCACGCTAACAAGCTTCAGTCAATTCATTAAGAGCTGCTACTTAGCGTTTAGCATCCTCCCATAGTGATGCACTGCACAAAGGGCTAACTAACAAGCTTCAGTCAATTCATTAAAAGCTGCTACTTAGCGTTTAGCATCCTCCCATAGTGATGCACTGCACAAAGGGCTAACTAACAAGCTTCAGTCAATTCATTAAGAGCTGCTACTTAGCGTTTAGCATCCTCCCATAGTGATGCACTGCACAAAGGGCTAACTAACAGCACCATCCAAGATCAGTAGCCTTTAGCCAATGATAGGACATTCCTTGGTCCTTGAGGCTTATTGAGATGAAGTGCTAGGCAGGTTAATGAATAGTTGATGAGAGTAGTCATGATCTGTGTGTGTGTGAAGGGTTTAAAGGACTGTTTAAGGTGGCTGGTCCCTGGCCTAGACCAGGAATGGAGGGGCAGGAACCCATGTAGGGTTGAAGGGCGGGAAACCGGTTACCGAGATTTGCAAAACGACTCCCTTTTCCCCAAATAAATAACTGCGAGAAACCGAACAGCATGGTGTGAAAGAGAAGTGTTAAATGATATGCAATGTCTAAATATGGCTTCTTTACGGCCTCTGCATGATGAATCAACGCTCAGGGTGGGGACAGACCCATCTCGATAGATAGAGATAGGGAGGGAGGGAGGGAGGGAGGGAGGGAGGGAGGGAGGGATGGTGGGGACAGACCCATCTCGATAGATAGAGGGAGGGAGGGAGGGAGGGAGGGAGGGAGGGAGGGAGGGAGGGAGGGAGGGAGGGAGGGAGGGAGGGAGGGATGGATGGATGGATACTTTATTGATCCCCGGGGGGGAAATTTCTTTGCCAAGCAGCTACAACAAAACACAGGGCAGGTGCAAAATGCCAGAACTAAAATACACAAAACACAGATACAGGATACATGATACATAGAGCGGCAGTATGAAAAAGTATGGAAATACAAGTCTGGAGTGAAAAAAGCTATAAAAAGACATTGCATAGTACGTGTGAATAGAGTGAGTGTTAGGTGAAAAAATTATACAAATATTGCAAGTTAAATAAGGAATATTTGCATGGTTAACTATACTATACAGGTTCGATGGCAGAGAAATACTTCAGTAGCTAAAAATGCATATGATATGAGCGAGGGTAATAATAGTTTACTTAATAGACAGACTGGCTAAATGAACAGGTAAGTGAACATTTTGCATGGTTAAATTAACTGTACAGGTAAATATACAGTTATATTTACAGATACAGTGGGGAGAACAAGTATTTGATACACTGCCGATTTTGCAGGTTTTCCCACTTACAAAGCATGTAGAAGTCTGTAATTTTTATCATAGGTACTCTTCAACTGTGAGAGACGGAATCTATAACAAAAATCCAGAAAATCACATTGTATGATTTTTAAATACTTGTTCTCCCCACTGTAAGTGAATACTTGCATGGTTACATAAACTGTACAGGTAAATATACAGTTATATTTACAGGTAAGTGAATACTTGCATGGTTATATAAACTGTACAGGTAAATATACAGTTATATTTACAGGTAAGTGAATACTTGCAGGTAAATGACAGGAAGCTAAATGTGTGTATGTGTCACGGTGCGTAGATAAGGGACGGTAGACGGAGTGTCATCCTTGTTTATTCTGTGAGATGTTCCTCACGGAGAGTGAAACTGAAACAAACTACTAAACTAAAGCAGTCAAACAGCCAATGAGCTTCAATCCCTAGACAGCCCTAGACAGCTCTCTCTGATTGGGGATCATTAACTTACCCTAATTGTTGCTCCTCCACTCCCCCTGGTGGGAGTCAGCGGCCTAACCACAACCCAGCCCTTACAGTATGGTATAATTTAGGGTACTAATAATAATTCCCTTAAAATACAGTCCTTAGTGTTAAGGGTTTAATTACAGATAAATGCACGTATTGCACATTCGATATACTAAAAGCAATGAAAAAAGATACAACTGACAGGATACTAATATGCATTCCTGAGTGAATGACTACGTAAGTTCAGTCCAATAATTACTTACAATATTGCATGTGATATGATATAACAACTGTACATGAGTATGTATATACAGTCCTGATTGAATATGTCCTGAGTGAATGAGTGATGACGGACCAGAGTTACTCACGGATGGATGCATAATTGTTAAACTAGGTCCTAGCACCCCAACAGTTCCAGGTCTATGTTGACGACGGCACGGCACCCCGGTGAGGCATTATATAGTCTAATAGCCGCCGGCAGGAAGGACCTCCTGTAGCGCTCTCTGGCACACCGTGGTGGGATCAGTCTGTGACTGAAAGTGCTCCTCTGCGTCATAACCATAGCGTGCAGAGGGTGGGTGACGTTGTCCATGATGGCCAGCAGTTTGGCCAGGATCCGTCTCTCCACCACCTCCTCTAGAGTGTCAAGGCTCATCCCCAGAAATGAGCTAGCCTTCCTGATCAGCTTATTTACCCGAGAAGCATCACCGGCTTTGATGTTGGCGCCCCAGCACACCACAAAAAAAGATGGCACTGGCCACCACAATGCATGTAGCCCTATCATCTCATTAAGATAACTTTGTTTCTTGTAACAGGTAGGCCTACATTTGCTGCAGCAAAGCCTATGCTACAGTAGCCTACCGAATGCGTGTCTAATTTACCCATCTCCATCTGGCCATCAGGGGTTATATTTAGCTAGATATAGACAGTCTTTCTCTCTCCATCAACTCCATTCAGATTGCACCAAAATGGAGACTCCTGTTCTATATTGATATATAGACCTATTTATAGATGCCCTAGCAGTATTAGCCGTATATTGAGCTAATTAATGATGGGTTATGCATAACAAGCTTCTAACTTATAGTCTCTGTCTCTTGGGCAATACGCACGCAACTGTGGTCTGCTGGCCTCTCCTTAAAAAACACTCCTTAGCTCTTGGAACCCCATGCAGGAATCCCCCATATATTTTGTTGTAAATATACACTACCGTTTAAAAGTTTGGGGTTACTTAGAAATGTCCATGTTTTTGAAAGAAAATGACATTTTTTGTCCATTAAAATAACATAAAATTGATCAGAAATACAGTTGAGTATCTGGAGCATCATCATTCATCTTTCTTCTGAAACTTGTCAGTCTATTCTTGTTTTGAGAAATTAAGGCAAGAACTTGCCAAGAAACTGAAGATCTCATACAACGCTGTGTACAACTCCCTTCACAGAACAGCGCAAACTGTCTCTAACCAGAATAGAAAGAGGAGTGGGAGGCCCCGGTGCACAACTGAGCGAGAGGACAAGTACATTAGAGTGTCTAGTTTGAGAAACCGACGCCTCACAAGTCCTCAACTGGCAGTTTCATTAAATAGTACCCGCAAAACGTTTCTTTGCATCTCTGCCTAGAAGGCCAGCATCCCGGAGTCGCCTCTTCACTGTTGACGTTGAGACTGGTGTTTTGCGTTCTCACTCTGCTTTATCATGGTTTGAACGATATGCGTAATTCCAGTCCATATAATACAGTATGATGCAGTATAATACAGTACAGTAATACAGTTCAAACTCAAAAAGATTAGCCTACTGGAGCTAGTTCAATTTATTTACCCTAGAGAGCATATAGTTATCTACATCTATGGGATTTTTAGTTTTTCTGTTGTGTGTAATGTACAGTAGACTATATCATATATGTATTGGATAACGGCACATTCATTTGGTCTTGGGCTCAATAAATGTTGGTAATGTAGGGCTCATAAAATGTATTTAATATATGGCTTATCAGGCTCTGGTAGCATCAGGTTTGAATTTTCATGCTGATCAAAGCTTTAATCAAATCCTGACATGTATATGCTTTAGGTCGGTCGGTCTCTCTCACCATGATAGAGCTGTTTTCAGGTTAAAGATTCATCAACTGCAGTTCAGCCTTTTACACATTTTGCATTTTTTTTCCTTTCTCCCCATTTCTCTCAGCCAGTTGCGCTATCCCTGACTCACTCCCTGTCTGTCCGTGCCCCCCCCCCCCACCAGAGAGAATTCCAGCACTGACGTCAGAAACTGCTGCAGTGTTCGATGCTAATCCCTGACTGCTGTAAATGAAAACCTATGCAGATCTTGCTGACTGATGCCTTGATGCTTCACTGTAACTGTACAGAATCTAAAATAGGTTTTGATTTGTTTAACGCTTTTTTGGTTACTACATGATTCCATTAAAAACCCTTGAATGTATGAAAAGTTTCCAAATGCACTGTATACATATATTTTTTTTTGGCGCAGCCAGTCCACAAGGTGGCACAGCACCTTTCTTACATTCTTTAGGGAGAACCCTGGTATTAACTAACAGATAAAAAGGACCAGAACATAAGCCAATATGGCCAAGAACAGAATCATATAAACTGAGTGTGCAAAACATTAGGAACACCTTCCTCATAGAGTCGCACCCCCTTTTGCCCTCAGAACAGCCTCAATTCGTCGGGGCTTGGACTCTACAAGGTGTCGAAAGCGTTCCACAGGGATGCTGGCCCATGTTGACCATGTTGACTTCTTTAACCTGACTCCTCCCCTTCATCTACACCGACTGAAGTGGATTTAACAAGTGACGTCAATAAGGGATCATAGCTTTCACCTGGCTTCACCTGGTCAGTCTATGTCATGGAAAGTTGTTTTGTATAGAATGAAAATGAGATTTCTGTCTGAACGTTCTGAGAGCTCCACTATCTCCTCCATAGCTGTTGCTAGGTGATAATTGACGCTTACGCGCTGTGCTGTTTATTTCGGATAGTTTTCTAAACTTATGAAGACATCCAGAGAAAGCAGATATGCAATTTGTTGACATCACAACACAGTAAAAACATGGATTCACATATCCCGAATGCTAATCAATAAAAATGTCTGTTAAATTCGCTGCTCTGTTTTGCATGTTTACAGCGGGTCATTTCACAGGAAATTGTATTGTTACATCACCAGCATTTGGAGAATAAGGGCGCTAACATGGCAGCTGTTCTAAAACCTGGCCGAACTCTCTATATGGCTCTGGTCAAGACTAGGCTGACTGTTTTTCTTTTTGATAAACTCCATAGTATACCGTCTTGATATTCTTACAACTGTGTTAGTTCTGTTAGTTACTGTAACCTACCCACCTCCTGTCTCCATCTGAAATGTAACCTACCCACCTCCTGTCTCCAAATGTAACCTACCCACCTCCTGTCTCCATCTCCAAATGTAACCTACCCACCTCCTGTCTCCATCTCCAAATGTAACCTACCCACCTCCTGTCTCCATCTCCAAATGTAACCTACTCACCTCCTGTCTCCATCTCCAAATGTAACCTACCCACCTCCTGTCTCCATCTCCAAATGTAACCTACCCACCTCCTGTCTCCAAATGTAACCTACCCACCTCCTGTCTCCATCTGAAATGTAACCTACCCACCTCCTGTCTCCAAATGTAACCTACTCACCTCCTGTCTCCATCTGAAATGTAACCTACCCACCTCCTGTCTCCATCTCCAAATGTAACCTACCCACCTCCTGTCTCCATCTGAAATATAACCTACCCACCTCCTGTCTCCATCTGAAATGTAACCTACCCACCTCCTGTCTCCATCTCCAAATGTAACCTACCCACCTCCTGTCTCCATCTGAAATGTAACCTACCCACCTCCTGTCTCCATCTCCAAATGTAACCTACCCACCTCCTGTCTCCATCTCCAAATGTAACCTACCCACCTCCTGTCTCCATCTCCAAATGTAACCTACCCACCTCCTGTCTCCATCTGAAATATAACCTACCCACCTCCTGTCTCCATCTGAAATGTAACCTACCCACCTCCTGTCTCCATCTCCAAATGTAACCTACCCACCTCCTGTCTCCATCTGAAATGTAACCTACCCACCTCCTGTCTCCATCTCCAAATGTAACCTACCCACCTCCTGTCTCCATCTCCAAATGTAACCTACCCACCTCCTGTCTCCATCTCCAAATGTAACCTACCCACCTCCTGTCTCCATCTGAAATGTAACCTACCCACCTCCTGTCTCCATCTGAAATATAACCTACCCACCTCCTGTCTCCAAATGTAACCTACCCACCTCCTGTCTCCATCTCCAAATGTAACCTACCCACCTCCTGTCTCCAAATGTAACCTACCCACCTCCTGTCTCCATCTGAAATGTAACCTACCCACCTCCTGTCTCCATCTCCAAATGTAACCTACCCACCTCCTGTCTCCATCTGAAATGTAACCTACCCACCTCCTGTCTCCAAATGTAACCTACCCACCTCCTGTCTCCATCTGAAATGTAACCTACCCACCTCCTGTCTCCATCTGAAATGTAACCTACCCACCTCCTGTCTCCATCTCCAAATGTAACCTACCCACCTCCTGTCTCCATCTGAAATGTAACCTACCCACCTCCTGTCTCCATCTGAAATGTAACCTACCCACCTCCTGTCTCCATCTGAAATGTAACCTACCCACCTCCTGTCTCCAAATGTAACCTACCCACCTCCTGTCTCCATCTCCAAATGTAACCTACCCACCTCCTGTCTCCAAATGTAACCTACTCACCTCCTGTCTCCATCTGAAATGTAACCTACCCACCTCCTGTCTCCATCTCCAAATGTAACCTACCCACCTCCTGTCTCCATCTGAAATGTAACCTACCCACCTCCTGTCTCCAAATGTAACCTACTCACCTCCTGTCTCCATCTGAAATGTAACCTACCCACCTCCTGTCTCCATCTGAAATGTAACCTACCCACCTCCTGTCTCCATCTGAAATGTAACCTACCCACCTCCTGTCTCCATCTGAAATGTAACCTACTCACCTCCTGTCTCCATCTGAAATGTAACCTACCCACCTCCTGTCTCCATCTCCAAATGTAACCTACCCACCTCCTGTCTCCATCTCCAAATGTAACCTACCCACCTCCTGTCTCCATCTCCAAATGTAACCTACCCACCTCCTGTCTCCATCTGAAATGTAACCTACCCACCTCCTGTCTCCATCTCCAAATGTAACCTACTCACCTCCTGTCTCCATCTCCAAATGTAACCTACCCACCTCCTGTCTCCATCTGAAATGTAACCTACCCACCTCCTGTCTCCATCTCCAAATGTAACCTACTCACCTCCTGTCTCCATCTCCAAATGTAACCTACTCACCTCCTGTCTCCATCTCCAAATGTAACCTACCCACCTCCTGTCTCCATCTGAAATGTAACCTACCCACCTCCTGTCTCCATCTCCAAATGTAACCTACCCACCTCCTGTCTCCATCTGAAATGTAACCTACCCACCTCCTGTCTCCATCTCCAAATGTAACCTACCCACCTCCTGTCTCCATCTCCAAATGTAACCTACTCACCTCCTGTCTCCATCTCCAAATGTAACCTACCCACCTCCTGTCTCCATCTGAAATGTAACCTACCCACCTCCTGTCTCCATCTCCAAATGTAACCTACCCACCTCCTGTCTCCAAATGTAACCTACCCACCTCCTGTCTCCATCTCCAAATGTAACCTACTCACCTCCTGTCTCCATCTCCAAATGTAACCTACCCACCTCCTGTCTCCATCTCCAAATGTAACCTACTCACCTCCTGTCTCCATCTCCAAATGTAACCTACCCACCTCCTGTCTCCATCTGAAATGTAACCTACCCACCTCCTGTCTCCATCTGAAATGTAACCTACCCACCTCCTGTCTCCATCTGAAATGTAACCTACCCACCTCCTGTCTCCATCTGAAATGTAACCTACCCACCTCCTGTCTCCATCTGAAATGTAACCTACCCACCTCCTGTCTCCATCTCCAAATGTAACCTACCCACCTCCTGTCTCCATCTGAAATGTAACCTACCCACCTCCTGTCTCCATCTCCAAATGTAACCTACTCACCTCCTGTCTCCATCTCCAAATGTAACCTACCCACCTCCTGTCTCCATCTCCAAATGTAACCTACCCACCTCCTGTCTCCATCTGAAATGTAACCTACCCACCTCCTGTCTCCATCTGAAATGTAACCTACCCACCTCCTGTCTCCATCTGAAATGTAACCTACCCACCTCCTGTCTCCATCTGAAATGTAACCTACTCACCTCCTGTCTCCATCTCCAAATGTAACCTACCCACCTCCTGTCTCCATCTCCAAATGTAACCTACCCACCTCCTGTCTCCATCTGAAATGTAACCTACCCACCTCCTGTCTCCATCTCCAAATGTAACCTACCCACCTCCTGTCTCCATCTCCAAATGTAACCTACCCACCTCCTGTCTCCAAATGTAACCTACTCACCTCCTGTCTCCATCTGAAATGTAACCTACCCACCTCCTGTCTCCATCTCCAAATGTAACCTACCCACCTCCTGTCTCCAAATGTAACCTACCCACCTCCTGTCTCCATCTGAAATGTAACCTACCCACCTCCTGTCTCCATCTGAAATGTAACCTACCCACCTCCTGTCTCCATCTGAAATGTAACCTACCCACCTCCTGTCTCCATCTCCAAATGTAACCTACCCACCTCCTGTCTCCAAATGTAACCTACTCACCTCCTGTCTCCATCTCCAAATGTAACCTACCCACCTCCTGTCTCCATCTCCAAATGTAACCTACCCACCTCCTGTCTCCATCTCCAAATGTAACCTACCCACCTCCTGTCTCCATCTCCAAATGTAACCTACTCACCTCCTGTCTCCATCTCCAAATGTAACCTACCCACCTCCTGTCTCCATCTCCAAATGTAACCTACCCACCTCCTGTCTCCATCTCCAAATGTAACCTACCCACCTCCTGTCTCCATCTGAAATGTAACCTACCCACCTCCTGTCTCCATCTGAAATGTAACCTACCCACCTCCTGTCTCCATCTCCAAATGTAACCTACCCACCTCCTGTCTCCATCTCCAAATGTAACCTACCCACCTCCTGTCTCCATCTCCAAATGTAACCTACCCACCTCCTGTCTCCATCTCCAAATGTAACCTACCCACCTCCTGTCTCCAAATGTAACCTACTCACCTCCTGTCTCCATCTCCAAATGTAACCTACTCACCTCCTGTCTCCATCTCCAAATGTAACCTACTCACCTCCTGTCTCCATCTCCAAATGTAACCTACCCACCTCCTGTCTCCATCTGAAATGTAACCTACCCACCTCCTGTCTCCATCTCCAAATGTAACCTACCCACCTCCTGTCTCCATCTGAAATGTAACCTACCCACCTCCTGTCTCCATCTGAAATGTAACCTACCCACCTCCTGTCTCCAAATGTAACCTACCCACCTCCTGTCTCCATCTCCAAATGTAACCTACTCACCTCCTGTCTCCATCTCCAAATGTAACCTACCCACCTCCTGTCTCCAAATGTAACCTACCCACCTCCTGTCTCCATCTGAAATGTAACCTACCCACCTCCTGTCTCCAAATGTAACCTACCCACCTCCTGTCTCCATCTCCAAATGTAACCTACCCACCTCCTGTCTCCATCTCCAAATGTAACCTACCCACCTCCTGTCTCCATCTGAAATGTAACCTACTCACCTCCTGTCTCCATCTCCAAATGTAACCTACCCACCTCCTGTCTCCATCTCCAAATGTAACCTACCCACCTCCTGTCTCCATCTGAAATGTAACCTACCCACCTCCTGTCTCCAAATGTAACCTACCCACCTCCTGTCTCCATCTCCAAATGTAACCTACCCACCTCCTGTCTCCATCTCCAAATGTAACCTACCCACCTCCTGTCTCCATCTCCAAATGTAACCTACCCACCTCCTGTCTCCATCTCCAAATGTAACCTACCCACCTCCTGTCTCCATCTGAAATGTAACCTACCCACCTCCTGTCTCCATCTCCAAATGTAACCTACCCACCTCCTGTCTCCATCTCCAAATGTAACCTACCCACCTCCTGTCTCCATCTCCAAATGTAACCTACCCACCTCCTGTCTCCATCTCCAAATGTAACCTACCCACCTCCTGTCTCCATCTCCAAATGTAACCTACCCACCTCCTGTCTCCATCTCCAAATGTAACCTACCCACCTCCTGTCTCCAAATGTAACCTACCCACCTCCTGTCTCCATCTGAAATGTAACCTACCCACCTCCTGTCTCCATCTCCAAATGTAACCTACCCACCTCCTGTCTCCATCTGAAATGTAACCTACCCACCTCCTGTCTCCATCTCCAAATGTAACCTACCCACCTCCTGTCTCCATCTGAAATGTAACCTACTCACCTCCTGTCTCCATCTGCAAATGTAACCTACCCACCTCCTGTCTCCATCTGCAAATGTAACCTACCCACCTCCTGTCTCCATCTGAAATGTAACCTACCCACCTCCTGTCTCCATCTGAAATGTAACCTACCCACCTCCTGTCTCCATCTCCAAATGTAACCTACCCACCTCCTGTCTCCATCTCCAAATGTAACCTACCCACCTCCTGTCTCCATCTGAAATGTAACCTACCCACCTCCTGTCTCCATCTCCAAATGTAACCTACCCACCTCCTGTCTCCATCTGAAATGTAACCTACCCACCTCCTGTCTCCATCTGAAATGTAACCTACCCACCTCCTGTCTCCATCTCCAAATGTAACCTACCCACCTCCTGTCTCCATCTCCAAATGTAACCTACCCACCTCCTGTCTCCAAATGTATCCTACCCACCTCCTGTCTCCATCTGAAATGTAACCTACCCACCTCCTGTCTCCAAATGTAACCTACCCACCTCCTGTCTCCAAATGTAACCTACCCACCTCCTGTCTCCAAATGTAAGCTACCCACCTCCTGTCTCCATCTGAAATGGTCAGAGCTGGCTGTCTTTGTAGTAAAAGTGTTGGTACTGCAACAATAATTGATGAAAAAGTAAATTGAGGTTTCCAAAGAGAAACCTTCATGTTCCTCCTCAGCCTCTCCTGTCCTCAGCTGTGATGCCCATAATTCACTGTAAAGGGCCAAGTCCCCATGGTAAATAAAACCAACGTCAGCTAAATAGACACCTGATATCCTGCTCTATGCTGTCTCTATCCCCCTATCTCTCAGCCCTCTCTCTATCCCGTCTCTATCCCGTCTATCCCTCTTATCTCTCAGCCCTGTCTCTATCCCGTCTCTATCCCGTCTCTATCCTGTCTCTATCCCTCTTATCTCAGCCCTCTCTCTATCCTGTCTCTATCCCTCTTATCTCTCAGCCCTCTCTCTATCCTGTCTACATCCTGTCTCTATCCCATCTCTATCCCGTCTCTATCCTGTCTCTATCCCTCTTATCTCAGCCCTCTCTATATCCTCTCTCTATCCTGTCTCTATCCTGTCTCTATCCCTCTTATCTCAGCCCTCTCTATATCCTCTCTCTATCCCCCTTATCTCTCAGCCCTCTCTCTATCCTGTCTACATCCTGTCTCTATCCCATCTCTATCCCGTCTCTATCCTGTCTATATCCCTCTTATCTCTCAGCCCTCTCTCTATCCTGTCTCTATCCTCTCTCTATCCTGTCTCTATCCTGTCTCTATCCCTCTTATCTCTCAGCCCTGTCTCTATCCCGTCTCTATCCTGTCTCTATCCCGTCTCTATCCTGTCTATCCCTCTTATCTCTCAGCCCTGTCTCTATCCCGTCTCTATCCTGTCTCTATCCCTCTTATCTCTCAGCCCTTTCTCTATCCTGTCTCTATCCTCTCTCTATCCTGTCTCTATCCTGTCTCTATCCCTCTTATCTCTCAGCCCTGTCTCTATCCCGTCTCTATCCCGTCTCTATCCTGTCTCTATCCCTCTTATCTCTCAGCCCTTTCTCTATCCTGTCTCTATCCCTCTTATCTCTTATATCCTCTCTCCTTCCTTCCTCCTTCAATTCCTTCTGACTGGTGTTTTTTCAATGACGACCAGGATTGAGGGAAAGACGACCATCCTCCTCTCTGTAGTGTGTGTGTGTGTGTGTGTGTGTGTGTGTGTGTGTGTGTGTGTGTGTGTGTGTGTGTGTGTGTGTGTGTGTGTGTGTGTGTGTGTGTGTGTGTGTGTGTGTGTGTGTGTATGCATACGAGTGAGTGTTGTGTATGTGTGTGTATGCATGTGATTGAGTGTTGTGTGTGTGTGTGTGTATGCATGTGAGTGAGTGTTGTGTATGTGTGTGTATGCATGTGAGTGAGTGTTGTGTATGTGTGTGTATGCATGTGAGTGAGTGTGTGTGTATGTGTGTTTTTGCATGTGATTGAGTGTTGTGTATGTGTGTGTATGCATGTGAGTGAGTGTGTGTATGTGTGTATGTGTGTTTTTGCATGTGATTGAGTGTTGTGTATGTGTGTGTATGCATGTGAGTGAGTGTTGTGTATGTGTGTGTATGCATGTGAGTGAGTGTTGTGTATGTGTGTGTATGCATGTGAGTGAGTGTTGTGTGTGTGTGTGTGTGTGTGTGTGTGTGTGTGTGTGTGTGTGTGTGTGTGTGTGTATGCATGTGAGTGAGTGTTGTGTGTGTATGTGTATGTGAGTGAGTGAGTGTTGTGTGTGTATGTGAGTGAGTGTTGTGTGTGTGTATGTGAGTGAGTGTTGTGTGTGTGTGTGTGTGTGTTTTTGCATGTGAGTGAGTGTTGTGTGTGTGTGTGTGTGTATGTGAGTGAGTGTTGTGTGTGTGTGTGTGTGTGTGTGTGTGTGTATGTGAGTGAGTGTTGTGTGTGTCTGTGTGTGTATGCATGTGAGTGAGTGTTGTGTGTGTGTGTGTGTGTGTGTATGTGAGTGAGTGAGTGTTGTGTGTGTGTGTGTGTGTGTGTGTGTGTGTGTGTGTGTGTGTTTTTGCATGTGAGTGAGTGTTGTGTGTGTGTGTGTATGTGAGTGAGTGTTGTGTGTGTGTGTGTGTGTGTGTTTGTGTGTGTGTATGCATGTGAGTGAGTGTTGTGTGTGTGTGTGTGTGTGTGTATGCATGTGAGTGAGTGTTGTGTGTGTGTGTGTGTATGCATGTGAGTGAGTGTTGTGTGTATGTGTGTGTATGCATGTGAGTGAGTGTTGTGTGTGTGTGTGTGTGTGTATGCATGTGAGTGAGTGTTGTGTATGTGTGTGTGTATGCATGTGAGTGAGTGTTGTGTGTGTGTGTGTGTGTGTGTGTATGCATGTGAGTGAGTGTTGTGTGTGTGTATGCATGTGAGTGAGTGTTGTGTATGTGTGTGAATGCATGTGAGTGAGTGTTGTGTGTGTGTGTGTGTATGCATGTGAGTGAGTGTTGTGTGTGTGTGTGTGTTTGCAGTAGGCCATGTATGTGTATAGTAGTATTTGGCCGTCAGATGTAATTTTCTGAGTGCGTGTTGCATGATCACACTGGTTGAATCAGCGTTGTTTCAGTGGAATTTGTCAACGTATTGTGACGTGGAATCAACTTGGAAAATACATTGGATTTTAACAAAAGTAATCAACCAGGACTGTTTTCATCTAATTTCAAGCAGCGTTGTAAACATTGAAATTAGGGTTAAGACTTCAACATAAATACTGTACATTGACTTAACCTGACTAACAGGTTGTTACATCAATCTAAATACATTGACTTAACCTGACTAACAGGTTGTTACATCAATCTAAATACATTGACTTAACCTGACTAACAGGTTGTTACATCAATCTAAATACATTGACTTAACCTGACTAACAGGTTGTTACGTCAATCTAAATACATTGACTTAACCTGACTAACAGGTTGTTACATCAATCTAAATACATTGACTTAACCTGACTAATAGGTTGTTACATCAATCTAAATACATTGACTTAACCAGACTAACAGGTTGTTACCTCAATCTAAATACATTGACTTAACCTGACTAACAGGTTGTTACCTCAATCTAAATACATTGACTTAACCTGACTAACAGGTTGTTACATCAATCTAAATACATTGACTTAACCTGACTAACAGGTTGTTACATCAATCTAAATACATTGACTTAACCTGACTAACAGGTTGTTACATCAATCTAAATACATTGACTTAACCTGACTAACAGGTTGTTACATCAATCTAAATACATTGACTTAACCTGACTAACAGGTTGTTACATCAATCTAAATACATTGACTTAACCTGACTAACAGGTTGTTACATCAATCTAATTTCAACATCAGAACTATGACATTGAAACATTGAACCTGAGTTATAAATTCCACATAAAAAATGTATAAATAAACATTTTCCTTTTATATTCAACGTACTATATATTGAGTGGTTGAAATTATATTACATGTTTTATTTGATTAGACATACAGTATTTTATTTGACCTTGTTTCAATGTTGTTGCTAAAATGGTAGGTTTGAATCAACGTCATTGTTTCAACGTTATGCTATCAACCGAAATAAACCTAAATAAAGAGGTGTATTGAAATAAAATGTAAAATATGGAAAAAGTCAAGGGGTGTGAATACAGCAACCGATGCCATAGGAAGGCCATCAACCAGCTGAGCCACTGCATTTGAACCCCGCTGTCATCCAGAAGGGAGAGACAGTACAGGTGCATCAAAGCTGGGACCGAGAGACTGAAAAACAGATTCTATCTCAAGGCCATCAGACTGTTAAACAGCCATCACTAGCACACCAGAGGCTGCTGCCCTATATACATAGACTAGAAATCACTGGACACTAAGAAATGGAACACTAGTCTCTTTAATAATGTTTACATATCTTGCATTACTCATCTCATATGTGTATATACTGTATTATATACTATGAATATGACTAGTGTTCCATTTCTTTGTGGGGTGGAATTATGTTTTTATACATTTTTACAAATTAATAAAAAATTGAAATGTTATGTTATGGCAAGCCTAAATAAGTTCAGGAGTAAACATTTGCTTTACAAGTCACATAATCTGTTGCATGGGAAGAACATTAGTGTGTAACTCTAACCTGGCATCTAAGAAGCATTAGTTAATCCTATGACTGCTGATTAGAGGAAGAAGTGATAATTCACTGAACCTGGAGTTCTTCAATGTGGCAGATAGTTTGGTCCAAAAGGGTTACTTCACTAGAATTCTTTATCATACTATGAATAGTTAGTGTCTCTACCTCAGAACTGTAGCTCAATTTCTCTCTCTCTCACACACACACACACACACACACACACACACACACACACACACACACACACACACACACACACACACACACACACACACACACACAGTACTGTACTCACATACTGGAGAGACTTGGGTCACTCTGTTGTCATGAATATATAATCTGGGTCTATAAACATCCAAAATATTTTCAGAAAATAAAGCTGAGAGAGCATTTGTGTGTTACATAAATTGCATAGTTTATTTACAAAAACACACTGCAATTTGACACACCAGGTATCAAGACCAAATTAAATCTGTGTGACATGATACCCTTTGGATTTATGATTTTAGAATGTCAGTGTACTAGCTGGTACACAGTGCAGGTTTTAATCATTCTGCGGTTCTGGTGAGAACTGGCAAAATGTTTCACATCCATGTTGAGGGAGCGTGCCCTCCTTGACTCAACACTGAGAATTCCCAGGTGACTTAACCTGTCGTCAAACATTGTTTGGTGGGTTTTAAATCCTGAAGCTTCTCTTGCAAGAAGCACTGCTGACTGGTGAAACAATAGAAATCTTACAAAGTCGAAATAGCTCATGGAAAACCTCATAAGGTTCTAGAAACACAACAAAGTCAAGGAGAGCCGACGGTCTGTCCCTTCAACTTTTCTCTCTTCTATCAAGAAGCCGCTTGGTTTGATGAACCTCAGTTTTGAGGTCCTCTAAATCTGACTCAAAGGTCTGAGGAAAGGCAAACAGAGGCTCCTCATTCAAGAATGTTGTACTCTTTGGGTTGAGAGACTGGACCCCTTGCATTATCTCGCAATTCTTCTTTGAAAAACGCAGCTCAGCTGTGAGACGGTCAAGCACCTGATCAAAGATAGCTCTTTGGAAGCTCTCACCATCACTTTGGTCACTATTTTTCTGTCCTACAGTGCTCATCATCAATGAGTCGTGAAATCTTAAGCTTGTCTTTTACACACTGTACACTTATATTGCAGTGCTCTGCAATCTCTTTCCATAGTTCTCCAAAGTAACTTCTGTAGTCCTGTAATGTGTCTGTAAGGGCACCTACTAGACCCCCAGCCCTTGCTAGGTCAAGAGAGCTTGACTGGAGCATGTCAGGAAGACATTTGGCATCACCAAGCACTTTAGAAAAGGTTACCAAAAGCCCTATGAAATGTAAATCTATCTGAGAAAGAAGGCCCCTTGCCTCCACTGACCTATCACCACTATTTTCAAGTGTGATATCCTGTAGCACTCTCAGAACTGCTGGAAGCCTGTCCCTCAGATTACGGCATGCCATGTATCTGCATGCCCACCTTACATCCGTAAGTCTCTGTAGTTCCCTGGGCTGCTGCTGTGGATACAGCTCTTTCTGAACTGCAAGCCACTTGAGATGAACGTACGAGCCAGATACGAAGTTAGAAAGCTTCTGCAGGAGAGCAAAAAAGTTAACTGCCTCAGCATCGACAATAAACAAATTCAAACAATGTGCATTACAGTGCACATAACATGCAAATCTTTCACCCCGGACACCCCTCTGGCTCCGCCCCTGCCCACACAAACATTTATTAGTAAGGTCCCTCAGTCAAGCAGTGAATTTCAAACACAGATTCAACCACAAAACCAGGGAGGATTTCCAATGTCTTGCAAAGAAGGGCACCTATGGGTAGATTTGTAAAAATAAGTAAAATAGACATTGAATATCCCTTTGAGCATGGTGAAGTTATTAATTACACTTTGGATGGTGTATCAATACACCCAGTCACTACAAAGATACAGGCGTCCTTCCTAACTCAGTTGCCAGAGAGGAAGGAAACCACTCAGGGATTTCACCGTGAGGCAAATGTTGACTTTAAAACAGTTACAGTTTATTGGCTTTGATCTGAGAAAACTGAGGATGGATCAACAACATCGTAGTTACTCCACAATACTAACCTAACTGACAGTGAAAATAAGGAAGCCTGTATAGTAGGCCTGTCAAACTCATTCCACGGAGGGCCTAGTGCAGGGTCCGTCAACTAGGTTTGGCCAATTCTTTCTGAGCTAATAGTCGGCGGACCAGAACATAATTAGTATATAATATTAGCACAATTAATTATCCTACACATCTGATTAGTACATAATAAACTCAGTGAAAATAACATACTAATTTAGATCTGATTACGCTCATAAAATCACCATGTCTCTATTCAATGATTATTTTGGTCTATTTCTCTGTGCATTGATTGGTGGGGGAAAACAGGTCTATATAGCCTACTGTAGCCTACACTATTCTCTACTGTAGCCTACACTATTCTCTACTGTAGGCTACACTATTCTCTACTGTAGCCTACACTATTCTCTACTGTAGGCTACACTATTCTCTACTGTAGCCTACACTATTCTCTACTGTAGCCTACACTATTCTCTACTGTAGCCTACACTATTCTCTACTGTAGCCTACACTATTCTCTACTGTAGCCTACACTATTCTCTACTGTAGGCTACACTATTGTTTTAAACGTCAACATTAGTTAAGAACAATTAGCTTGATAGCAAGAGAAAATGTCTCAAAAAGTATTAAAAGAAAGGTGGATAAGGAAAATGGAAGAATGAACAGAGAGATGCGAGTTCATCTCACCAAACAGAGTCCCGACGCAGAAACATTGAAGCGTTAACTGCAAGGTAAACACACTACTTTTAAGGGCTGACAAATTCTGTCACTTAAACGGGTTTAATCTGCATTTATAAGGAAGAGGGAAAAACTTAAGGCCTTTAATAGGAAGCTTGAGTTGTTCGATTTTGACTTATCATGTGGAAGGCTCCTGCACTTCAGCACACTGAAGAGCGACAGGCAGAGGGACCAGACATCTTCTCCACCAGATTTGAAGACTACAGCATGCCCAAGGATATCATTGTGTTTATACGTGATCCTCTCCCAGTCCTCCCAGGTGGAGAATTCTCCTCCCTTGCTAATAAAACGACTCCGTCGCTGGATGAGGCTACAATCCAAACTGAGCTGGTTGAATTCCAGACATGGTGCCATCTCAGGGATGACCTCAGGAGTCCTTGTGTGCGTTTTGGGCTCAGAGGAGTACAGCACAATAAAGAAACTAGCATTTCATGTGCTAACAATGTTTGGATCGACTTACACCTACAAGTCCTCATTTTCCTCTATGAACGCAATATAGACTCATGACAGGAACTGGCTTTCACATAAGTCAATCAAGGTTCTGCCTTCGCATCAAAATCACACCCATCTCACGCGACATCCACAAGATCGTGTCCGACGGGAAATGCAACTTTTCCCATTGAGTGAGTAACTTAGTGGCCTATATGACTGTATTTAGTAAATACTAACATTATTGTGAGTGCTTATCCAGGGATATTTAGGTCTCAAGCTGACAGTATTTCCTGTTTGTTCTGTCGTTAACGGAGCATGCTATCCCAATACAGACATCGCCCTTTTCCTTTAAATTATACTTTTATGTAGGATGCTACAGTTTGGCCAGTTGCAATTGTAAATAGGCCTAATAAAACAAATCCCACTTATATTAGGACATATATTTTATTGTGAAAGGTGCTGTTAAGCCTCATAGCCTACCTCAGCCAGTTAAGTTGTTTTATATGCTATGCTCGGAAGAAATAGACTCCAATTAAGTCACATTAAAATGAAGATGATTGTTGAAATGAATCACTCGACTGGTGTAGGTTTTCTCATTGTGTTGCATAACAAGTTAGCTATGTTTTCAGCACCAGACGCTGTTCACCTCCTATTGATTGCGCTGCGGTTGCAGCTTTACGTTTCAGCACCACATGATGGTTCTCTGCCTGCTTCATTACTTAACTGTTTCATTATTATAATTTTTTAAAATTAATTTGGGAGGCTTTGGGGATAGCCAAATAATATTGCTTGCGGGGCAGATTTGGCACCACAGGCCGCCAGTTGGGGAACCCTGGCCTAGTGTCTGCAGCTTTTTGTTTTTTGCTTTCAATTAAGCCATAGACAACCAGGTGTGGGGAGTTCCTTACTAATTAGTGACCTTACAAGGGAGGAGTGAAAACCCACGGACACTGGCTGGAATGGAGTCAATGGGTTATGTTATGGGGACAGCCGAAGAACCCTTTGAATAAACCTTTTTGGTTCCAGGTAGAATACTTTTGTTTCCGGAAAGGGTTCTACATGGAACCCAGACACTGGGTGAAAAGGGTCATATCAGGTGATATCAAGGGATATCTTTACATGATCTTTACTTGACACCTTTTTCATTCTAGAGATTACAGACCATTTCCAATGCATATTTTGAGTTTTGTGGATATGCACCATATCCTGACAAATTCAGAATATTTTAGACATATTTTTATGCTTGACGGGCTGCAGGTCCCGCCTTTCCCATCTCCTCATTGGTTATTAGGATCATATACCCACGTGGGTGAATGAAAGACGAACAGAGGTCCAGTCAAGAGAACTGTAGCCTTCTGTTCAGACAGGTTAAATCAGAGGTGTCAAACTCATTCCACCGAGGGCTGAGTGTCTGCGGTTTTTAGTTTTTTCCTTTAAATTAAGACCTAGACAATGAAGGGAGTTCCTTACTAATTAATTACCTTAATTCATCAATAAAATACAAGGGAGGAGTGAAAACCCGCAGACACTCGGCCCTCCGTGGGTTGAATGGAAACTGAAATGTGGACACTGACTGTTGGTCTATAACCTCTCGCATAGTCTTAATCATATTCTTCGGCATTATTAAGCACTTCTTGCATTAAAAATATACACCAAATGTAGGCTACATTTTTACTCTGGGAACAGGAGAAATATAATGTCTTTCTTTCAGCATCTTGAGAGAATGCCAACTGCAGTTAAGGACCGTCTGTAGAGGTGCGATCTTTATCATCAGCTTCATAAAAGCTTTCAACCACATAAAATATGCATCCAAGCCGAACTGGAATCTTATCAGAAACATGTTGGGTCGTTTTCACAGCTTTCTATTTCCTTACAACCGGTCAAATTTTCCCGTTTTTTTTTTATTTATAGGTAGGCTACTGCATGTATCTAATTATAGACAGATAGCCTAACAAAATATCGGAAAATATAAGAAAACATATTTAAATCAGGCAAAAAATAATTTATCTGTCTCTGACCGTAGCCTACAAAAAATGTGCTATTAGAGGGTTAGAGCAGTTAGAGCAGCCTCAGACCCATCCTGGAAAATGACTGTCAGTGTGTGTGTAACTGTGTGTGTCTGTGACTGTGTGTGTAACTGTGTGAGCGAAAGAGAGAGAAAGAGAGAGAGTGTTCCAATGTAGTCCGTCACAAGAATTTACGTAATTGTAATGCCACTCATTAAATCGTGCCTGTGTTTGTATGAGGGAGTCTTTACCGCATGATTTAATTAATATCCTGGAGTAATTCTCATTCTCAGTCCTCTCCTTCTAATGGCTCAGGGATTGAATACAAGAATAGAAGGACCTCGCAAGATCCACATACAGCGGGTGAAATAAGTATTGAACACGTCACCATTTTTCTCAGTAAATATATTTCCAAAGGTGCTATTGACATGAAATTTTCACCAGATGTTGGTAACAACCCAAGTAATCCATACATACAAAGAAACCAAAACAATTAAGTTCAGAAATTAAGTTGTGTAATAATGTGAAATGACACAGGGAAAAAGTTAATTTCATGTCAATAGCACCTTTGGAAATATATTAACTGAGAAAAATGGTGACGTGTTCAATACTTATTTCACCCGCTGTATATACAGTTGAAGTCGGAAGTTTACATACACCTTAGCCAAATACATTTAAACTCAGTTTTTCACAATTCCTGACATGTAATCCGAGTAAACATTCCCTGTTTTAGGTCAGTTAGGATCACCACTTTATTTTAAGAATGTGAAATGTCAGAATGATAGTAGAGAGAATGATTTATTTCAGCTTTTATTTCTTTCATCACATTCACAGTGGGTCAGAAGTTTACATACACTCAATTAGTATTTGGTAGCAATGCCTTTAAATTGTTTAACTTGGGTCAAATGTTTCGTGTAGTCTTCCACAAGCTTCCCACAATATGTTGGGTGAATTTTGGCCCATCCCTCCTGACAGAACTGGTGTAACTGAGTCAGGTTTGTCACGAGTGGGTGTAGAGAGAGACCAAGGAGCAGCGCAGCGATAGTTCGACATGGTTTATTTTAACTATATACAAATGTTACGAACTATACAAACAGAAACCACGATACAGGTAACAAAAACGGAAAACACCCTTACGTACTGTGACTGTTGAAAATAATGACCCACACACAGGTGGATGTGTGGGGTGCCTAAATGCAATCCCCAATCAGAGACAACCCTGTACAGCTGTCTCTGATTGAGGATCATACCTCCCCTAGTTAGGGTGTGAGGGCTCGACTGTGGTTCTACCACTCCCCTTATTGGGAGTAAGGTCTAACCACAGCCAAACAAACCCTCACAAGGTTTGTAGGCCTCCTTGCTCGCACACACTTTTTCAGTTCTGCCTACAAATGTTCTATAGGATTGAGGTCAGGGCTTTCTGATGGCCACTCCAATACCTTGACTTTGTTGTCCTTAAGCCATTTTGCCACAACTTTGGAAGTATGCTTGGGGTCATTGTCCATTTGGAAGACCCATTTGCAACCAAGCTTTAACTTCCTGACTGTCTTGAGATGTTGCTTCAATATATCCACATCATTTTCCTTCCTCATGATGCCATCTATTTTGTGAAGTCCCTCCTGCAGCAAAGCACCCCCACAACATGATGCTGCCACCCCCGTGCTTCACTGTTGGGATGGCGTTCTTCGGCTTGCAAGCCTCCCCCTTTTTCCTCCAAACATAACGATGGTTATTATGGCCAAACAGTTCTATTTTTGTTTCATCAGACCAGAGGACATTTCTCCAAAAAGTAAGATCTTTGTCCCATGTGCAGTGGCAAACCGTAGTCTGGCTTTTTTATGGTGGTTTTGGAGCAGTGGCTTCCTATATGTCGATATAGGACTCGTTTTACTGTGGATATAGATACATTTGTATCTGTTTCCTCCAGCATCTTCACAAGGTCCTTTGCTGTTGTTCTGGGATTGATTTGCACCAAACCTTTCTCACCAAAGTACGTTAATCTCTAGGAGATTCCTGAGCGATATGACGGCTGTGTGGTCCCATGGTATTTATACTTGCGTACTATTGTTTGTACAGATGAACG
Organism: Thymallus thymallus; assembly: GCA_023634145.1. Lineage (NCBI taxonomy): Eukaryota > Metazoa > Chordata > Actinopteri > Salmoniformes > Salmonidae > Thymallus > Thymallus thymallus. Next base: position 3,053,133 of record CM042387.1, read on the forward strand.
TGGTACCTTCAGGCGTTTGGAAATTGCTCCCAAGGATGGACCAGACTTGTGGAGGTCTACATTTTTTTCCAGAGGTCTTGGCTGATTTCTTTTGATTTTCCCATGATGTCGAGCAAAGAGGCATTGATTTTGAAGGTATTCCTTGAAATACATCCACAGGTACACATCCAATTGACTCAAATTATGTCAATTAGAGGCTTCTAAAGCCATGACATAATTTTCTGGAATTTTCCAAGCTGTTTAAAGACACAGTCAACTTAGTGTATGTAAACTTCTGACCCACTTGAATTGTGATATAGTGAATTATAAGTGAAATAATCTGTAAACAATTGTTGGAAGAATTACTTGTGTCATGCACAAAGTAGATGTCCTAACCGACTTGCCAAAACTATAGTTTGTTAACATGAAATCTGTGGAGTGGTTGAAAAAGGAGTTTTAATGACCTCAACCTAAGTGTATGTAAACTTTCGACTTCAACTGTATGCATTGTGTCTGTTTTGGGCAAATAATACCTCAGTGCTTTACCCTAACTGCCATGTTACTAGTGTTTACTTTCATGTTAAGTACGACTCTGCTGTTAAACTGTTGTGGACAGGAGTAGGCAGGTGTCAAGATCCAATCTAGATGGACTCAAGTGGCACTCATTTCCTGACAATAAACTGACTTATTGGCATTCGTTATCCACCTGGGAGGGCTCCTGTCTGCCGGCCTCTGGCCGGTGTTCGGACAGACGGTTCCTCCCTCCCCATGTGGATTTGCCTCTATCGGGGGAGCCCCTTTCTGAGACGGTTTACCCCGTTTCTCCGATACGCTCCATCCGAGCTCTGTCCGTGCGAGACCAAGTCGACCCGTCTGTCCCAGTGGTCCTAAGTTGGTGTTCCGGTGCGGGTGTTTATGTGTAGGCAGAGGGTAATCTCAGGCTAAGGGAGTGCCTCGGCCACACCTTCAGATTTTCTTTTTTTATTTGACTGAGTGAGTGAGTGTATAACCTCTCGTTTATGCCGCGTTCACGTTGTATTCGGATCTAGGAAACTCTGAAATTTCTGACTTGCTAACTGGTTGTGAATTTCTGAGTTTCCAATTTCCAGCTAGCACATGAATAGCCATGATTTGTAAAGTAAACACATTGTGATTTTTATGTTTTTAAAGCAGGATGGAACCTTATTGAGTTATTTTGTTTATTGACTTTAGTGAAAATATACATGCATGCTCATCGTTTTGATCTTAGCAGCATCATTCTCCATTATACAAAATGGCAACATAGCCTTAGAAAACCTATGTTTATTGTACAGTATTGAGCAATAGTCTGTGAGTGATGAGGGAGTGGGTGACATAATTTATCAGATTTCTATTCACTACACACCATATGTGTCCCAAATGGAGCTGGAGATGGAGTTTATTCTGTAAGGCAGCCAAGTTTTTTCTTTAGCACACTGTTTAGTAAAATAAACATTCCACTTATATGGTTAGGTTAAGGCATTATCAGGGAAATGAATTATCTAAACGCAAATGCACTCTGTGGTGTAATTACGTTGATTCCGCAGGCACATGCATACATTTACCAATCCCCACGATAACTTGTAATGAATTCCCAAATTCCCCATTCCACTCTAATCGTCTCGGTTTCTTCATCTCCATTGCAGAGCTGAAAAAACAGAAGTATTAAGCGAAGACCTGCTACAGGTAAGACATGAGTCAAAATTAAACTGTTATAAAGGCCTAACATACAGTACCAGTTAAAAGTTTGGACACACCTACTCATTCAAGGGTTTTTGTTTATTTTTTACTATTTTCTACATTGTAGAATAATAGTGAAGACATCAAAACTATGAAATAACACATATGGGATCATGTAGTAACCAAACAAGTGTTAAACAAATCAAAACATATTTTATATTTGAGATTCTTCAAAGTAGCCACCCTTTGCCTTGATGACAGCTTTGCACACTCTTGGCATTTCTCTCAACCAGCTTCATGAGGTAGTCACCTGGAATGCAATTAAATTAACAACTTTTTTGGTTACTACACGATTCCATATGTGTTATTCCATAGTTTTGATGTCTTCACTTTTATTCTACAATGTAGAAAATAGTAAAGATAAAGAAACACCCTTGAATGAGTAGGTGTGTCCAAACTTTTGACTGGTACTGATGGTCTAGGATATGCCTGTTCGCTACGTGTGTGTGTGAACTCCAAGTAGTTACGTACCTCTTTCCTGAATGTGAAACTCTAACCCTAAAACAAGAGGATGCTATGTGTGAAATGCATGTTGAACTACCCAAGGCAAAATGAATCACCTATGGGAGACAAAGTCTGAACATTTCCTCTGCTTTACTGAGGGAGCCTGGTTGTCATCTCTGTTCAGATATTTCATTCCAGTCCTTGGAATGTTATGTTAGCTAAAAAGACTGGTGCCCAGACTAGGCTACTGGCTATAATTGCTACAGATGAATGAAGTCATCAATGGATGTGAAATCGGTTCCACTGGATGGGTTTCGGATGAGTGTAGCTGTGTGGGGAACACTTAAATCTTAAAGAGCACACTTACTTGGTCCACTTCAGATTACCTGTGTGTGTGTGTGTGTTCGTTTGTGTCCGTCTGTAGAGAGATGCCCAGCTTAGTGAGCCCTGTCCTACTGTCTGTCTATCAGGTGGAGAAGCGGCTGGAGCTGGTCAAGCAGGTGTCCCACAGCACCCACAAGAAGCTGACCGCCTGTCTGCAGGGCCAACAGGGGGTGGATGTGGAGAAGAGGTCTGTCAGATCGCCCTCGGTGAGTCTGCCTGTCTGTTTCCTTTTACCTTCTTGTAATGCTGACGTTGAGATGACAGTACATGTTCTGTTGTTGTATTTCCTGTGTAGAAAAAGCTGCCCCTCACAACACTAGCACAATGTCTGGTGGAGGGAGCAGCAGTGTTGGGCGACGACTCACTACTGGGGTGAGCACACACACACACACACACACACACACACACACACACACACACACACACACACACAAACACAAACACAAACACAAACACAGTAATCTCCTTAAATACAGATTGATAATCTCCCACATCCGTCATAGGATTTTTAAAAGTGTGCTGACATGGAAAGCATGGCAGTGTCACCCAGTGAACCACAGCAGAGTGATTATTACAGTCATTATATTGTATTGCATAAGCAAACCTTAACAGCATATAACACATCATCCATTATTGTGAAGGCGTGGACTTTGCCGTAGTGACAGTAATATCCCACAATTTGTAGTCAAATGAGATCTGGTACTGTTTTATGTTCTAATTGGCTATGTGCTATTTTCTCTGGCCTCTCATTGGCCGGTTGCAGGAAGATGCTGAAGCTGTGTGGCGAGACACAGGAGAAGATGGCTCTGGAGCTCATCCTGTTTGAGTTCACCATCGAGAGAGACGTGGTGGAACCCTTATACGAACTGGCAGAGGTACACACTGTAGACCTTTATAACCACTATCTGTACCACAGTCATGAAGACTACACCATTGCAAATGTATCTCAGCTACAAAGCAACACAAGCTGTGGGAACATGACAATCTCTCACACTACAGCACAAACCAGAGTAAAGTGTCTTTATTTTATGATGTGATTTCACTCAGGAGGAAATCCCCAACATCCAGAAACAAAGGAAACATTTAGCAAAACTAGTTTTGGACATGGACTCAGCACGCACAAGGTAAGAGCTGCTGACTGACAGCGTGTGTGGATGGCTGTGTCAGGCTTTGTGTATCTGTGTGTGAAATGATTTGTGATACGCCTGTGTTTCCAAACAGGGAGAAACTAAGTCCCCTGTGAACTGACCTCTTTACAGCATTCCACATGAATGCCACTGTCTGATTGCCCATACGGTACAGTGAAGATCTAGGCATGGCCACATTCTCAACCCCTTAAATACTCACCTCAACAAACCCCTCACCTTGGCTTGGCACTCTATGGATCTTCTTTTCTGACCTGGATCTCCTTTTACAGTCATGCTTCCAGTATACCTCAGTGTATCTCCACGGCCCTTCCCGTATTCAGGGCTGTGGCTCAGGGACAGACAGTGCAACCACAGCCTCTGTCTCTGTGCTGAGTCTGACCTATACGAATTACACACACATTAGGGGCCGTGACATTGTGAAATGTAATGCACACAGCAATTTCTTCTGCTGAGTGTGGCAAGTGTTTTCCCATCACCCTGCTGTGTGCATTGAGCTCCCCTGGCAGCAGTGGACATTATCTCTGCTCTGTGACTCAGACATCTCAGAGGCATACAACAGAACCAGGGGCGATACTATGGACAAGTGGGTAGGATGAAGAGAAGGAGAGAGGGGAAGGCAGGCAGGCAGGCAGGCAGGCAGGCAGACAGACAGACAGACAGACACACAGACAGACACACAGACACACAGACAGACTGGGAAGTGAACAAGTGCACACTTAGGGCGTAATGATAGAGAATTGGGATGCAGTCGTATTTCTATATGTTTGCATAGGATGTGTAACCCCTCCTCTTTTTTTCCCTCCCCCCATAGGTTCCACCAGTCCTCCAAATCCGGTGTGTCCAGCAGCGTGCAGCCAGGGGCCAAGGGTGAGCACCTCAGGGAAGAGATGGAAGAAGCAGCCAATCGAATGGAGATCTGTCGAGTCAGTCTACATTTCCTTTTCCTCGTGCTCGTTCTCTTTCTTACGCTCCTCAAGATGTTTTCTCTGAAATCACTGTTTATTTTCTCAAGTTATCCTTTTGTATTTTTCCAGGATCAATTATCAGCAGACATGTACAATTTTGTGGCCAAAGAAATTGACTATGCAAGCTACTTTCAGACAGTAAGGACTGAACAGTCTCTCTCTAATAGCACTCACTTTGTCTTCAATGAGGTACAGCAGGGACATAGAAAATACACTCATCTCTCTCCCTCTCTCTCTTTTCCCCCTCTCTCTCTGTCTCTCTCTGTCTCTGTCTCTGCTTCTCTCTCTCTCTCTCTCTCTCTCTCTCTCTCGCTCTGTCTCTCTCTGTCTCTCTCTGTCTCTGTCTCTCTCTGTCTCTCTCTGTCTCTCTCTGTCTCGCTCTGTCTCTGTCTCGCGCTTTCTCTCTCCGTCTCTGTCTCTGTCTCTCTCTGTCTCTGTCTCTCTCTGTCTCTCCCTCTGTCTCTCTCTGTCTCTGCCTCTCTCTGTCTCTCTCTGTCTCTGACTCTCTTTCTGTCTCTCTCTGTCTCTCCCTCTGTCTCTCTCTGTCTCTGACTCTCTCTCTCTCTCTCTCTCTCTCTCTCTCTCTCTCTCTCTCTCTCTCTCTCTCTCTCTGTGTCTCTCTCTCTCTCTCTCTCTCTCTCTCTCTCTCTCTCTCTCTCTCTCACTCTCTATAGTTGATAGAGGTGCAGGCAGAGTACCACAGGAAGTCGTTAGAGCTCCTCCAGAATATTCTGCCTCAGATCAAAGCCCACCAGGGTGAGCCTGTCTGCCCAGCGCCCACCCGGCCCTCACTCATTATTACACACATACAGTATTATGCCATCTCTTTCAATCCTGCAGTAGGAGCACTGGTGCACATCTTCTCTATATTCATCATCACTGGTGCACATCTTCTCTATATTCATCATCACTGGTGCACATCTTCTCTATATTCATCATCGGTTGGGGTCAATTCCATTTCAATTTAGTCAGTTCTGGAGATTAAAATTGAATTTGTATTTTTTAATCAAGACGTTTCAATTCATGTAGTAGTTTAATTGGAACTGAACCCAACACTGATATTCACAATGCACCCATATCCATGGTTTTTATGTATATTTTATAGTCAATAGGGACTGGTCAGAGGCTCTAGTGTGTATAATACAACCTTAGTAATAACCTGGTTAACCTTTTGACTGTGTGTGTTGTGGTTGACAGAGACCTGGGTGGAGAAGCCGTGCTTTGGGAAACCCTTAGAGGAGCACCTAGCCCTCAGCGGTCGGGACATTGCCTTCCCCATCGAAGCCTGTGTCACCATGCTGCTGGAGTGTGGCATGCAGGAAGAGGTCAGTGTGTATTCCACACTGCCACTATGTCTTCCCATTACCAAGTCACAACGTGCTTATTAGCCTAGCCTCCTGTGTCCCTGTCCCACTCCAGGGCCTGTTCAGAGTAGCGCCCTCTGCCTCCAAACTGAAGAAGCTCAAGGCGTCTCTAGACTGTGGCGTGATGGACGTACAGGAGTACTCTGCAGACCCTCACGCCATCGCAGGTGATTTGGAGGGATTCAATGTGTTTATCTAGTGCAGATAGACACACACACCGGCATGCCCATAAGGGTGGCACAGCTGTTGTGGGAAGGATATCCTGAAGTCCTGGTTCATCCTTCCCATACAGTACATCCCCAGGGGAAATAGTTTCAGAGAGGCCTAAAGACGTACACACTGATGTCTTTAGGCCTTCACAGTAGCCGTTTGACCATCTCTTACTTCAAGCTCTTCCTCTCATTTTCAGCACACACACACACCACCCTCATCCTCCTATTGTCTCATCCCAACAGGTGCTTTGAAATCCTACCTACGGGAACTCCCTGAGCCACTGATGACCTTTGAACTTTACGATGAATGGATCCAAGCTTCTAAGTCAGTGTCAGTTTGTAATGGTTGTATTGTTTTTGATTCATACTGCTGGTTCTTTATTTACCTGAAAAGTATGAGATGATTGGATGTGGGTTTTGTCTTTCACACTAAATTGTTATTTTGTGGTTTGCCTGGCAGCATTCAAGACCAGGACAAGAGACTCCAAGCCCTCCTCGCAGCCTGTGAGAAACTACCTCTGGCCAACGGCAACAACTTCAAGTGAGTCTCCATCTCTGTCTTTCGCTCTGTCTCTCTCCCACGCCCATTTCACTCTCTGGTCTTTCCTGGCACTTGCCTGACCATTCAATTATTTCAGTTTCCATCAGCTTTCATCGTTTCTATCCTGCGCTGCTCTTTTCACATCAGCAGTTGCACTGAACTGATGAAGAGTTCATCGTAGCTTTCAAGCAGCCAGAACTGAGGGGTGCTTTTCGTGTTTCTCTGTGTTGGTTGCTTGATCAAGGATAGCAGCATGGAATATTGGTTGCAGGGGTTTGACATATGATCATAAAGAGTGGGAGTAGGGGGTGTAAGGGTGAAACAGAAATCAAAAGGCTGACACAGACTGTAGTGCTTCTCAGTGTCATCGTTGAATCTCACAAATAGGCTTATTTTTTTAGGTTGTCTTCTTTTGCGAACACCTGTCAAACCTGTCCTTATCATAGCCCAGATGAAATGAGCTGCCCAAGGGTTCTGTCTGTTCAATCGCTTCATCTTAGATGAACCCGAAAACCAAAATCTGTAGGATGCAAGAGATTTGTCAGCCAAGGTACAACAACATAAATGTATATACTGTTTCCTTTTCAGGTATTTAATCAAATTCCTCGCGAAGTTAGATGACTACCAGGATGAAAATAAAATGACTCCAGGGAATATTGCAATAGTCTTGGGACCCAACCTGCTGTGGACAACGCAGGAAGGGTAGGACTTCTATCTCTAACTATAGAGACTATACATAGAGTACCTTTTTAAAAGCAATGCCTGGTCAATGTTAGTGACTTAAAGAGATAAAACTGTCCAAAATAAAAACTAATATCTCAAGGTTCAAGTTAATCATTTCCAGCGCTGAACAATTGCATTCACTGTCTGGCAATCACTCTTCATCAAATTAAACTAACTCCTCCATATCTCTTCCTCTACCTCCCTCCAGGAACATTACAGAGATGATGGCCACTGTGTCCCTGCAGATCGTAGGCATCATTGAGCCCATCATCCAGCACGCTGACTGGTTCTTCCCTGGAGGTGAGGGAGATACATTGTCTGTTCAGCCTCTGTAAGCCACAACGCCTCTCTCATCCATTAGGTTTTAATATGGTTGCTTTAATAGCCCTGTATCACCCTTTGTATGCGGGTAAATGGGATCAGGCACCTGCTCTTACATGACAGTCAGTCAACTTAAGGGACAAATCTAAGAATCAGTTCTTATAGTGGGATACATGTTTATTGTTACAAAAGTAATCCCCTCACCTATCTCTTTCCCCTCTCTCAGAGATTGAGTTTAATGTCACAGGAAACTATGGTAGCCCAGTCCACACCAACCACAACGCCAACTACAGCTCCATGCCCTCTCCAGATATGGACCATTCCGATCGCAAGTACAATGACCAGAGCCGACGTCCACTCAGTGTTGCCACTGACAATATGATGCTGGAGTTCTATAAGAAGGATGGGTAAGAAGATCCAACTCTTGTTGTGCCTGTCTTAGCCTACCCTTTCCTTCTCCATCTCTCTTAAATCCTCCCTCTCTCTGAAGTCAACTACCTAACTGCCTGTCTTCCCTCACTGTCCTTGATGAACACTCTTAACTGGAACATGAACCATTGGACAACAAGTATTACTATTGATGTTGGTTATTTCAGTAGAATTCAGAATTAAGGATAGTTGTGTTGACATATTAATGGTGACAATGGGCCTTTTGAGGTATGGATGAGCAGATGAAAGCTAATGGCTTGATCGACTAGCGAGAGATTTGAGTGTTTTGTGAAAGCTGTATGCTTTAGATATAGCATAATGTCACCTTTCTGTTTTCTTTCTCTCTTTTCAAACTCACTCTCTGTCTTGTCGGTCCTTGTTCAGCAGACCGCCTGAGCCCCTCAGCTCTGGGACCACATAAACCCGGCTAATTAAACTTGGCCGGGACTCTGCTCTCATTAGAAACACATCCCCTCCAGATAGAGCAGGATCAGGTCAAGGAGCATTCAGCTCCTTGGTATAAAGTGAGACCAATGAGGGAGCATTCCCAGATTGTAATTCATTTTTTTCGATGTCAAAAATTCAAATCCATACCTATGTTATGGTTTTATTAATTCTGGGCCTTTCTCCAAGCACTAGGGGAGATGTCATGCCATGTCCTTGGTGTGTGAGATATCTGTATATTGCGTAGCCTTTAACCATCCATAATTGTACATTGCTTTTTTAAATAGTAAATAAGCAAATTGACCACTGCTGCCAGTGACTTTCTGTATGTTGGTGTTATTTTGGGGTATTTTTTACGTCCGTGGAGAAACGTTGCCCTATTTAATTAATTGGCTCACTAGTTGGACATGTTTGGAGCTCTTTCGGGAAGGAACATCCCTCACCTCATTACTCTCAGCATGACTTCCATTCCTCATAACCCCCTGCAATCCTAGCCTGAAGGCTCAACCTGCTGCTCCTCCATCTTGGATCCAACCCCTGACCCGACTGCTCCCTCAGTTGCTTTGATATACATGTAGTGATGCTTTGAATCAATTACCAGATGTTCTCATGATCCTTACCCTTCACTGTGATGTTTTTGTCCTACCAAGCAGCGTTAGGAAAATCCAAAGGTACTGTACTTACTCTTTCTCCTGTCTGCTTCTCTGTCCTTCTCTCTGTTTTCTGTCTGACCTGCCTGTGGAAAGAAAGCCTCTCTGTTATCATTTGTCTGTCGTTATTCCAGTCATGGTTACTTTCTCGTCCAAATGACACACTTGTAATCCTACAGTCCAGCGTTCCCTACAGAGTGCTGCCTACTAACTGTTGTCAAGTTCCTGTGTGAACAATGGTCTCGCACTGTTGGTTTGTTTACTTAAAATGCATCTTTGCAAAGTCTGGCGTTAGATGTACTCGTCTGATTGTAGAACACAACAGGTGCCAACAATTGTTTGTCACACAGAGACCAACCATAAATACACCCACTCTGTGACACATTATTACAAATGTTTCCTTTCCTTAGTGTTCCTACACATATTGTTCAGTAAAGAGTGGGCTGACGGTTGTGAGCACTACAGGATGAGGCTCCGTGGGCTTGGCTGACCTCTGTGTGTCTCTGTCCCGCTGCAGCATGGGGGTCAGGGTGATGGACACCTCTTGGGTGTCGCGCAGGGGCTCATCGTCAGCGCGTAAAAGCTCATCCGCGTCTCCGAGTGTGCAGCCACCCCTCCCGCCCTCAGACGCTCTCATACCTGAGCAGGGGGAGCTCTCTGCGTCCCCCTCACCAATGCCTCCTCCTCCGGCTAGCAGCGACCGTGCCAGGTAAGGCTGTCGTGCCTAAACCCCCCCCCCCTCTTCACCTTTCTGTGAACCGAAGCCCAGTTTCAACTCAAACTTGGTTTGACCTTCTGTGATGTTGTTTTCATTGTGGTTGATTTTCCTCGTCTTTGATCTTCAGAGTTTCAAGAGCCCTTTGAAGTACATTCTGTGCTTGTTTAGTTTCATATACAGGTTGTACCAGAGGGTTGTTTTTTGGTAGAGGGACATAAAGTATGTTTTTTATTTGGCTTCAGATAGCACTTTTTTATCCATTACCCATAAAATTGTAACAATGTGAGCTAAGAAAATGCTCGTCTCATCTCAGAGATAGCTTGCCAATGCAGCATGTACATGTGTTTCCTTCATATCTATCAGAACAGGTTTCATTAACCCTGCTCATGGACTCATGGAGCCTAACGTTACTCCTTATAGCCAAGGACCTTACAGTACATGTTCTGTTTAAAGGTGAATTGTCTCTGGAAGCCAAAACAGCCAAATACATCTAAACTTGAATCGATTCTCAATTGCGGAATGGTTCTAGAAACATAAAGCCCTCTACTTTCATATCACATCTAAATAATTTCACAAATGCAAAATACATACTTACTATTTTAACTGGTTAACATCGTTGCAGCCATCGTTTGTGGCGTCTGTCTTCCGTTTAGACACAGGTAGATAATTAGCACAGCTAGTGCTCTACCCACAACCCTAACCCTATAAAGGTGTATAGTAATGTGGGAACCCTAACCCTATAAAGGTGTATAGTAATGTGGGAACCTTAACCCTATAAAGGTGTATAGTCATGTGGGGACCTTAACCCTATAAAGGTGTATAGTCATGTGGGGACCTTAACCCTATAAAGGTGTATAGTCATGTGGGGACCTTAACCCTATAAAGGTGTATAGTCATGTGGGGACCTTAACCCTATAAAGGTGTATAGTCATGTGGGGACCTTAACCCTATAAAGGTGTATAGTCATGTGGGGACCTTAACCCTATAAAGGTGTATAGTCATGTGGGAACCTTAACCCTATAAAGGTGTATAGTCATGTGGGGACCTTAACCTTATAAAGGTGTATAGTCATGTGGGGACCTTAACCCTATAAAGGTGTATAGTCATGTGGGGACCTTAACCCTATAAAGGTGTATAGTCATGTGGGGACCTTAACCCTATAAAGGTGTATAGTCATGTGGGGACCTTAACCCTATAAAGGTGTATAGTCATGTGGGGACCTTAACCCTATAAAGGTGTATAGTCATGTGGGGACCTTAACCCTATAAAGGTGTATAGTCATGTGGGGACCTTAACCCTATAAAGGTGTATAGTCATGTGGGAACCTTAACCCTATAAAGGTGTATAGTAATTTTAGTTTTTTGAAAAATATGAAAGAAAGATACGTTCCATATGTTTCCAAAACTGTACAGCAAGCGATGCGTCTCAACGTTTAGAGAGAGTTTTAACAGAAATTCCCCAGTCAGGGCATCCCGAGTGCCGTAGCGGTCTAAGGCACTGCATCGCAGTGCTTGAGGCGTCACTACAGAACCTGGTTCGATCCCAGGCTGTGTCACAGCCGGCCGTGAACGGGAGACCCATGAAGCGGCGCAGCGTCGTCCGGGTTAGGAGAGGATTTGGCCGGCTGGGATCCTCTTGTCCCATCGCGCTCTAGCGACTCCTTGTGGCGGGCCGTGCTTCTGCAAACTGACCCCGGTCAGACAGCTGGACAGTGTTTCCTCCAACATATTTGTGCGGTTGGCTTCCGGGTTAAGCGTGCATTGTGTCAAGAAGCAGTATGGCTTGGCAGGGTGGTGTTTCGGAGGACACATGGCTATCGACCTTCGCCTCTCCCGAGTCCGTAGGAGAGCTGCAGCGATGGAGCAAGACTGTAACTACCAACTGGGGAGAAAAAGGGGTAAAAGTACATAAAAATATATAATAATAATAATAATAATAATAATAATAATAATAATAATAATAATTCCCGGTCAGAAGATACTATCATCAATAGGCGCTAATTAAGTTTGCTCATGTAAGATGGCATTTGTCAAGCAGTTTTACGATTTTCATAACTTCAGTTATGAGTGTGCTGAATGAATATACTGTATGGCATGGCCTGAATGAATGTGCTGAATGAATATACTGTATGGCATGGCCTGAATGAGATGTACATGGGGCAGCAGCCTCTAAGGTGCCTTAGACCTCTCTCCTCACCCTCTTAATACGACTCTGTTCAACTTTGGTTGACTAATTACTTCACTGATAATCCCGTACTTGTTCTCCTTCACACTTAACTGCACTGGTTATTGAGTGTTCACAAACATGCCAGAATGGCCCACTGGACTTACTCACATATTACTTTTGATACAATGCTTTCGTCCCACAACAAGAACGTGCCAATATTGGCCTCTTCCTGACTCCTGACAATTCAATTCCCTGTAAAATCATTGACATTTTTATCATTGCAGCTCCGATGATGCGTCATCCACTTGGTTGGACTCCTGTTATGCCTACACCTCCCCGGAGGAGGAGAGGCCCCCTCCCCCTTACCCCTCTTCCTCCTCCTCCTCTTGCTACCCACCCTCTCACCATTTCTACCCCCGAGCACCGCAGTGTGCGCGCCCTGTCGCCCCCGGTCCCGAGTCCGTGTCCCCCGGGCCGTCCCCCCCACCTCCCCCCCGCTGGTCTGACTACAGCCCTCACCCACTGCCCCCCTCTTTGTGCCCCTCTCCCTCCCCCTCCCCCCAGCAGCTTGATATCAACTCTAACCCCAAGCCCAGCTCCCTGCACCTGCCCAAACAGAGTTCCCTGGCCGAAGCTCTGCATGCTCCCCCACCGTCAGAAACTAACGTCTCCCCCCTCTACATCAAAACCCCCCTTGTGCTAACCCGACACGACCCGTCCCTCGTTCCCCACCCCCCTAACTTCCCCCTGTCCACACCACTTCCATGGGCCGCCTGTGCCTGTAGCCGAGAGAGAGGAGCCAAGCTGACTGGGTAAATACTACGCCACATTGTCCGGCCACTCCTTGAGTTTGGACACAAACTCAGTCTTCGTAACACACACAGCTCTGAGTGGCTCATAATTATAAAATGAGAGAGATATATTGGGAGACAAATGGGAGAGAGAGAGAGGGAGAGGGAGAGAGAGAGACAGAGAGAGAGAGAGAGAGAGGGAGAGAGAGAGAGAGAGAGAGAGAGAGAGAGAGAGAGAGAGCTGCCTCCAATGTGCCAAAATCCTGTTTTATTGATGTTGTTCATTTTCTCACTCTGTTCTATTGGAGCGATTTATTGACAAACTCTCCTTTTTTTATAGGAGCGTGTTGTTTTTTTATAGGAGCGTGTTGTTTTTTTATAGGAGCGTGTTGTTTTTTATAGGAGCGTGTTGTTTTTTATAGGAGCGTGTTGTTTTTATAGGAGCGTGTTGTTTTTTTATAGGAGCGTGTGTTGTTTTTTTATAGGAGCATGTGTTGTTTTTTATAGGAGCGTGTTGTTTTTTATAGGAGCGTGTTGTTTTTTATAGGAGCGTGTTGTTTTTATAGGAGCGTGTTGTTTTTTTATAGGAGCGTGTGTTGTTTTTTTATAGGAGCGTGTTGTTTTTTTATAGGAGCGTGTTGTTTTTTATAGGAGCGTGTTGTTTTTTATAGGAGCGTATTGTTTTTTATAGGAGCGTGTTGTTTTTTTATAGGAGCGTGTTGTTTTTTTATAGGAGCGTGTTGTTTTTTTATAGGAGCGTGTTGTTTTTTATAGGAGCGTGTGTTGTTTTTATAGGAGCGTGTTGTTTTTTTATAGGAGCGTGTTGTTTTTTATAGGAGCGTGTTGTTTTTTATAGGAGCGTGTTGTTTTTTATAGGAGCGTGTTGTTTTTTTATAGGAGAGTGTTGTTTTTTTATAGGAGCGTGTTGTTTTTTTTATAGGAGCGTGTTGTTTTTTATAGGAGCGTGTTGTTTTTTATAGGAGGTTGTTGTTTTTTTATAGGAGCGTGTTGTTTTTTTATAGTAGCGTATTGTTTTTTATAGGAGCGTGTGTTGTTTTTTTATAGGAGCGTGTTGTTTTTTTATAGGAGCGTGTTGTTTTTTATAGGAGCGTGTTGTTTTTTATAGGAGCGTATTGTTTTTTATAGGAGCGTGTTGTTTTTTTATAGGAGCGTGTTGTTTTTTTATAGGAGCGTGTTGTTTTTTATAGGAGCGTGTTGTTTTTTTATAGGAGCGTGTTGTTTTTTATAGGAGCGTGTTGTTTTTTTATAGGAGCGTGTTGTTTTTTTATAGGAGCGTGTTGTTTTTTATAGGAGCGTGTTGTTTTTTTATAGGAGCGTGTTGTTTTTTATAGGAGCGTGTGTTGTTTTTTATAGGAGCGTGTTGTTTTTTTATAGGAGCGTGTTGTTTTTTTATAGGAGCGTGTTGTTTTTTTATAGTAGCGTGTTGTTTTTTTATAGTAGCGTATTGTTTTTTATAGGAGCGTGTGTTGTTTTTTTATAGGAGCGTGTTGTTTTTTATAGGAGCGTGTTGTTTTTTTATAGGAGCGTGTTGTTTTTATAGGAGCGTGTGTTGTTTTTTATAGGAGCGTGTTGTTTTTTTATAGGAGCGTGTTGTTTTTTATAGGAGCGTGTTGTTTTTTTATAGGAGCGTGTTGTTTTTTATAGGAGCGTGTTGTTTTTTATAGGAGCGTGTTGTTTTTTATAGGAGCGTGTTGTTTTTTTATAGGAGCGTGTTGTTTTTTTATAGGAGCGTGTTGTTTTTTATAGGAGCGTGTTGTTTTTTATAGGAGCGTGTTGTTTTTTTATAGGATCGTGTTGTTTTTTATAGGAGCGTGTTGTTTTTTCTAGGAGGTTGTTTTTTTTTATAGGAGAGTGTTGTTTTTTTATAGTAGCGTATTGTTTTTTATAGGAGCGTGTGTTGTTTTTTTATAGGAGCGTGTTGTTTTTTTATAGGAGCGTGTTGTTTTTATAGGAGCGTGTTGTTTTTTATAGGAGCGTGTTGTTTTTTATAGGAGCGTATTGTTTTTTATAGGAGCGTGTTGTTTTTTTATAGGAGCGTGTTTTTTTTTTATAGGAGCGTGTTGTTTTTTATAGGAGCGTGTTGTTTTTTTATAGTAGCGTGTTGTTTTTATAGGAGCGTGTGTTGTTTTTTATAGGAGCGTGTTGTTTTTTATAGGAGCGTGTTGTTTTTTTATAGGAGCGTATTGTTTTTTATAGGAGCGTGTGTTGTTTTTTTATAGGAGCGTGTTGTTTTTTATAGGAGCGTGTTGTTTTTTTATAGGAGCGTGTTGTTTTTTTATAGGAGCGTGTTGTTTTTTATAGGAGCGTGTTGTTATTTTATAGGAGCGTGTTGTTTTTTATAGGAGCGTGTGTTGTTTTTTATAGGAGCGTGTTGTTTTTTTATAGGAGCGTGTTGTTTTTTTATAGGAGCGTGTTGTTTTTTATAGGAGCGTGTGTTGTTTTTATAGGAGCGTGTTGTTTTTTTATAGGAGCGTGTTGTTTTTTATAGGAGCGTGTTGTTTTTTATAGGAGCGTGTTGTTTTTTATAGGAGCGTGTTGTTTTTTATAGGATCGTGTTGTTTTTTTATAGGAGAGTGTTGTTTTTTTATAGGAGCGTGTTGTTTTTTTTATAGGAGCGTGTTGTTTTTTATAGGAGCGTGTTGTTTTTTATAGGAGGTTGTTGTTTGTTTATAGGAGCGTGTTGTTTGTTTATAGGAGCGTGTTGTTTTTTATAGTAGCGTATTGTTTTTTATAGGAGCGTGTGTTGTTTTTTATAGGAGCGTGTTGTTTTTTTATAGGAGCGTGTTGTTTTTATAGGAGCGTGTGTTGTTTTTTATAGGAGCGTGTTGTTTTTTTATAGGAGCGTGTTGTTTTTTATAGGAGCGTGTTGTTTTTTTATAGGAGCGTGTTGTTTTTTATAGGAGCGTGTTGTTTTTTATAGGAGCGTGTTGTTTTTTATAGGAGCGTGTTGTTTTTTTATAGGAGCGTGTTGTTTTTTTATAGGAGCGTGTTGTTTTTATAGGAGCGTGTTGTTTTTTATAGGAGCGTGTTGTTTTTTATAGGAGCGTGTTGTTTTTATAGGAGCGTGTTGTTTTTTATAGGAGCGTGTTGTTTTTTATAGGAGCGTATTGTTTTTTATAGGAGCGTGTTGTTTTTTTATAGGAGCGTGTTGTTTTTTTATAGGAGCGTGTTGTTTTTTTATAGGAGCGTGTTGTTTTTTATAGGAGCGTGTTGTTTTTTTACAGGAGCGTGTTGTTTTTTATAGGAGCGTGTTGCCAATCAACAAACAATATTCAAACTCTCCGGGATAGCAGAATATAGCGGGCGTTAATGAGTTATTTTAGTGGGTCCAGTTGGCCTTGGATGGTAGTTGGCTAGTTCTGTTTTTGAATATGAATTGGATTTAGAGTGACTGAGTGAAATAATATGGATGGGCTGGGCATTATTCCTAACCAATCATTGGCCTTCATCGGAATGGGTTCTTTTACATCACCAGCTGTAAGGAATGCCTCATTGCGTAGCTCCACCCTAACTCCGAATCCCGTCAGTCCCGATCACCCATCCTCGTCTGCTGTCAATTGGCGGGGGAATTTGGAGCTGGGAGAGCTGTCACTCACATCCTATTATAAACTGGTTAGGTTTTGTACTTCAAGCTCTCTATCCATTGGTGTTCTGGCTGCATAGTGCCGTAAAAGGCAAGAAAAAAATCTATTAAGCCTACAGGCTTGGGCTTGGATTTTGGGGGGATTTACTCTCCACTGCAATATAGCTGGTAGTGCATATACTTACTGTAGTGGAAGTTGTCAGTGGTCACTCATATGATCTCACATTGAACTATGGGGATTTTCATTCCTATGGGCGTCATGACATGTGCAGGAATAAGGTCAATGTATTGAACCTGATTGGCTACATGGTGAAGATTGTGGCCGTCTACCTTCCTACTGACAAGAAGTGAACATACACACACAAAAAACAGTCACACACACACGTGCACACACACGACCTGAAGAAGATGCTATGAAGATGATATATTGTTCATATACCCCTTTCTCTTCTCCAGTACTCTGATGAACAAGGAGCTGTCTCCAGTGATTGGACAGAAGGGCTTCCAGGGAACAGCTCCCTCTGGTGGGTCACCTCAGCACTCTTCTGAACATAGCCCTCACACCATGAGAAGAGGTACTGATGGAAGAAGGTTGTGTGTGTGTGTGTGTGTCTGTGTGTGTGTGTGTGTCTGTGTGTGTGTGTGTGTGTGTGTGTGTGTGTGTCTGTGTGTGTGTGTGTGTGTGTGTGTGTGTGTGTGTGTGTGTGTGTGTGTGTGTGTGTGTCTGTGTGTGTGTGTGTGTGTGTGTGTGTGTGTGTGTGTGTGTGTGTGTGTGTGTGTCTGTGTCTGTGAAAGAGACTGTGCTATGCACAAAGCAGCCAGATTGTTTTGTCTCTCAATTACAATCTGTGTTGCTTTTCTCTCACACTTGGCATTCTGTCTGGTCTCTCCACAGCTAAGAAGCTGGTCCCCATCCCCCCTAAGCACTACTCTCAGTCTGGGGGAATGTCTGACCAGTCCACAGGTCAGCCCTCTCCAGTCAGCCTGTCCCCCACCCCTCCTAGTACCCCCTCCCCGTTTGGCTTTGGCTACCCTCAGGGCTACGCCACCATCGGCTCCCCGGGACAGGCCCAGACTGCCACCCTTTCCTCCCCTCCCTCGCTAGCCGGCACCCTCACCAAGGCCAGGCCCACTCCCAAGCCTCCCCGACAGAGGCCCAGCCTGCCCCCGCCGCAGCCCCCCAGCACCCCTGGTTCTAGCCCCCAACCCCTGGAGCACAGTGGTGGCCTGCTGGATGGATTGTCTCCCGGGGAGAGCATGTCCACAGGTAAACGCATCAATGGAGTTTCTACACACTTGGAGCGGCGCTTATACACTCTCATCTCTGGTAGGGTCTCATTCTCCAGTGTGCCTGACAGCATTTTAATCATAGAATGAATGTAATAGGATCTCTGTGGTTTTAATGTGGTTTCAGCAAATGGAACTCTTTTCTGTCATTTAAATGACTGATACTTTAAACCCTTTCATCTGTGTAAAACTGCGGGGAAACATTCTAATCAATATCTTGTTCTTCCATATTTTTCGTTCTTTTGTCAATCACTATTATCGTCTGCCTACAGCGGTATGAGGCGAGTGGTTCATTATGGTCTGAATGTGACAGGGCCTTTAAGGGTAAGCAGGAGTTCCAGTACCAAAGCCTCACCTTCCCACCTCTCCAACCAACCAACCTTCCGCCATCTTTGCTCACTATGGAGCTGCATGGCTCCAGCTCTCTGTATATATACCTGTATACATGACATCTCATATGTGTATATCTATATATCTCTACAGTGTTCAGTCCACCACTAACCAATTTTGTTTGGCCTTTGCATGGTGGCTGAGACTGGCGCAATGCATGGCTTGTGGATGTGTCTGACAGACCGTCCACTGACTCCACTTCACACAGAAGATTGACGTAATTTTGTTATCCCAATAAGCATCCCATCGCTGACCCCCCACCCCAACCTTGTGCCACACCTCGCCCCACTGCTGTTCTTGAATAAGTCCACTTCCTGTTGTCCACTCACTTCCTGTTGTCCACTCACTTCCTGTTGTCCATTTCAGTGTTAGACAATGGATGTCATCATTCTCACATGCCTGTGAGATCAAAGACAAAGTAATGACATGTATAATTGTTTGTGGTGACTGTACTGGACACTGTTGGGGAATTGTTATTATCCACACCTTGAATCAAATGTATTTCTAAAGCCCTTTTTACATCAGCCAATGCTATACAGAAACCCAGCCTAAAACCCCAAACAGCAAGCAATGCTCATAGAAGCATCGTGGCGAGGAAAACCTAGGAAGAAACCTAGAGAGGAACCAGGCTCTGAGGGGTGGCCAGTCCTCTTCTGGCTGTGCCGGGTGGAGATTATAACAATTCATGGCCATTAAGGCCAGATCTTTCTCCAAGATGTTCAAACGTTCATAGATGACCAGCAGGGTCAAATAACAAGTGTTCTTTCCTCACATGCAATTTGCAGTATTACAAACCTACCACAGCCACAACATCTGCCTCTAACCTGTCAGTAATTCTCTAGAAACACTGATCATCTCTAAGGATGTGTGTGTGTGTGTGTGTGTGTGTGTGTGTGTGTGTGTGTGTGTGTGTGTGTGTGTGTGTGTGTGTGTGTGTGTGTGTAAACATTAATCATGTCTGGAACAGACTTTTCTAAGCAACCACTAACAGTTATTTTTTGTCTCTCTGTCTTTTCTTTTCTCTTCTCATGTTGATCTTTGACCACTCAGACTCTTTCTGCAACCTGGATATCCCCATCATCAATGTGGAACTGGATGGCATCTTTGATGAGCCTAAGATGGTCCCCTACAGGAACTCAGTTGCGGTGGTCCAGCCGACCCCCAAGACAGAGTCAGAGGAAGAGTCTGAGAGCACAATACTATGACATCACGAGTTTCCAACCCCAGCCCTACTATTTCATATTTCAGCCCGTCTCCAGGACCCGTTCTCTGACCTTTGACCCAATGGGACTCACCTTCACCCATAGAGACCAAGCACCGGGTTCAGCCCTGTAAAGCAAACTTCGTAACATGAAATAGATATGAATACAGAAAATGCATACAGTATATCCACATCCAGTTTCTCACTGAGACAGTGGGGGGAGGAACTTTTGATACACAGAATCGGACACAATGCTCTGTCTTTATGTTGACTGGGTTCCTTTGATTCTATCTGTTCATTCATTTTTAAGGATTTCATTTTTTTAAACAATTGCGTTCATTTTTCTTTACTTTTGCCTTATTTGAGTCATTTGCAGTATTGCATTTAACTTCACGTACAAGACATGAAAACAATTTGCTCGGTGGAATGGAGTCTATTCTTGTGAGTGCAGTAGTAAGGACGGGGACAGTAGAATGGACTCTATTCTTGTGAGTGCAGTAGTAAGGACGGGGACAGTAGAATGGACTCTATTCTTGTGAGTGCAGTAGTAAGGACGGGGACAGTAGAATGGACTCTATTCTTGTGAGTGCAGTAGTAAGGACGGGGACAGTGGAATGGACTCTATTCTTGTGAGTGCAGTAGTAAGGACGGGGACAGTAGAATGGAGTCTATTCTTGTGAGTGCAGTAGTAAGGACGGGGACAGTGGAATGGACTCTATTCTTGTGAGTGCAGTAGTAAGGACGGGGACAGTAGAATGGAGTCTATTCTTGTGAGTGCAGTAGTAAGGACGGGGACAGTGGAATGGACTCTATTCTTGTGAGTGCAGTAGTAAGGACGGGGACAGTAGAATGGAGTCTATTCTTGTGAGTGCAGTAGTAAGGACGGGGACAGTATATCTTTGATTTCCTCACCCGTCCCTCGTACTTTGAGGTCGCTGGCAACCCCTTGTTCCTTCCTGGCTGAATGTGTGTTTGTGAAATATGTGATGTGTTTGGAAATGTTCTGCATCGCTGAGTGGCGAGTTCTGCCATAGCAAATACATTTGGTACTGCAAGACCAGTTTGAGTTTGAACACTGCATCACACTCTTCAAAGGGAGATTAAGATTGCATTTGGCTGTTAGACGGGAAGTTAAATCTGGATAATATATTATTGACTATTTAAAATGACTGTTTATACTGTACATGTCAGAGTATATGATACTAACAGGGATACAAGAGTTATGTGTCGTATAATATAAGAATACAAACATAGGTATACAGATATAGAATTATAAATACGGTATACAAATATACTATAGTATAGCATGTACTTGATTGTACGTTCTCATAGGAGAGGCTTAAAGCTCATTGGGAGAAATCTGGATGGCTATGTAGAGGGAATGGAGCATAGAAACAGAATAAACAGAATAATTCTATATAAAAGGAATGGATTGCTGAAAAGTGAGTATGAGTGGAATGTGCAGGGTGGGTTACCTCCTCTCTCTGTGGTCTCTGTACTCAGCCTCAGCGTGAGTCTTCTCTGGCAAGAGCCTGTCACTGGGGAGCCTGCTCAGCTGTTTGAAAGCAAATATTGGAAACTTTTTTTGTTAGAGCAAGTGTGTATATGAGTGCGGTTCTGTGTCTGTACGTGTGGGTGTTATCCGGAATATAGACACATTTCTTCTGGTGATAGAATATATGTTTATATCACGTAGGGAATAACAATAGGCTCTCATTGAAATTCTACAGAGGTTGCTGTTTCACCTCCTCCCTACGCCATTAATAAGAGGAATCTGCAATATAAAGAATTTGATGATGAGGAATGTGAATAAGTATTTGTTATTTTGTTGAAAGTATTTATACCGATGATTACAGGATAAAGGAGAATGATTGACATTCACAACACATAAGACCAATGTTCCAATCTGCTGATCCAGTGATGGGGTTCAAAGGTCAGGGCCTGCCCATGACCTATACAAACCTACAGTCATGTGAAAAAGTAAGTACACCCCCTGGAAAGTTCTTTTTTTTGTTTGTTTTACATATTTGGACAGATGGATATGTAATCTTCAATCTACTGACAGATAAAGGTTACCCAATTTAACAAATCACACCAAAAAAAATGGGAAACGTTATGCAATTAAAATAAACAAAATATGCCTTTTTCTTTATTGGGAAAAAGTTAGTAATGTTTTCTAATCATTTGCACTTGTTTTGGTACCTAATTCTAATTGTATCCATTTTATGTGATGGTAAAGGTAGGGGTGTACTAACTTTTTCCCCATAAGGACAAGGCATTTTTGTTTATTTTAATTGCATAACATTTTCAAAGTTGTATTTTTGTTGATGTGTGATTTGTTAAATTGGGTAACCTTTATCTGTCAATAGTGTCGAAGTGAAGATTATATATCCATCTGTCCAAACATGTAACAAAAACAGATACCTTTCCAGGGGGTGAACTCCTGAACATGACTGTACGACGTCTCCTTACAGACGTTCCATCCATAGCACTGCTTAATGTTTGGAAGCAAACAAACAAACGCTGCTCTTTCATGCATTTATGTTCAAGTGCTATATATTTTATCCATCACAACACTATTGTAAATACTGAAGCCTCTATATGTGCGTATATAAAATGTGGAGAGGATTAAATGTGTGTGTATATATATATATATATATATATATATATGAAAAATATAAATATTGATTTAAAGTTTATATATATATATATGTGTGTTGACATGTCCATGTTGTTCTGGTCCTAACCACAATATTGCCAGATTCACACATAACAAAATGCAGTAAACTTTGCACAGTTATCAATCACAAGCTTTATACAGTGCAGTAGTTGTAATAGCACTGACATAGATTCACGGTTAAATCTATTTTAGAGGCTTGTTAGATTAGAAGCTCAGAGCCATCAGCACAGAGCTTAGTGAGACACAGTACGTCTGAATGGAAAGACGTCTCCTCTAGTCCACAGCCTGACCAGTAGTTCATCTTTGCAGTATTGAGTTTTATTTTTTATTTTTTTTTAGGAAGAGAGAAAACAAGTTATTAACAAAAACATAATTCCATTAAATAATAGCTGGTGTAATGATGATTATACGTCGTATTCAGTGTAGTCGGTTCAACATATGGCTAACGTTGACAACCCAACATCATCGAAGTTCAGCGTTTGTCAGTCTTGAGTTAGTTTTTAAGGGATGTATTCTTATTGGTAATTAAAACGAGGACCACCATCCCTTCAAGGCAAAAAACTGTTGAGTCAACATAGTAGTTATTCCAGCCTCACAGCACAGAGTATATTCCCCAGTGGAGAACACTAATATTCTCCTCTGAAAGCAGTACAGTTCAACCCAATGCTTACTAGACAGTTCCAGAACAAACGTTTGGAATTTCTAAACGATAAAACAAAGTGCAGTTACAGTATTTATGAACAGAGAAACAGAGATTCAACTCTTAATTCTGCCTGTAGTAGGATATCAGTGCAACAAGTGCTAATCATGCCATATTATTTTGAGGAATTCTAAAAAGAATTATAATATAGACAAAATTGCATTTCAATTTTTGAAAGCTGTTACAGTTTGGACGTGCTGAAGTGAATGGCCAGTTTTGTGTCTATCTGGACTTTTATCAGTGGTGAAAATGGGCTGTTCTGTTTATGAGTGATGGTTTGGACATATTTATTGAAAACACAACTTTATTAACATCAGAAATCCTGTCTACAAAGGGCAGTTGTTGGTAAGAGAGACTCCACAGACTATTTCCACCAGTTTTTCTAAGTATGCCCTTTGAGTTACTGTAAGATAAAACCTTTTTTTTTTTTTATGAATAGGTGGAATGTACTGGTGACTATTTGGACTGTTTGCCTCAGGTTGAATTCTGTGTGTTGTGGATGTAGTTTTAACAGGGTGGACAGATGTTTGGTAGTGATGTGAACAGGCTTATGACTAGACATTGTTCCCTGTGAAAATCAGCAGCATGATTTTGGTCCTATTTACCTGTGCTTGTCAAATTTATTTTTATATGTGAAAAGAAAAAAAGGCCTTGCAATGCAGGTAGAATTATTAAGTTTTGCCCTAATGATCCGTTTATCAGTCCACAGTTCCTGTGTTTCGTTTTGCTCCAACTTTCCATCCAGTCAATCAACTATTCACTGAGCAGTGTCAAATAAATATATGAGGTAGGCGACTGTACATCTAAGCATGGCTTAATAATTGCCAAACTGAATTACTTTATACAACTTGGAGACAATATAGCATCTAACTTCTAGCTTCTTCGCCTAATGAGTCAAGACAGAATCACACTGAATGGATGACTTGTATTTATTGTTGTCTGTAAACATGGATAGTTATTCTCTGAGGATAACCTTATATCGGCATAAATAAATCCAATTATCCATCAGATGAACAGATCCTCCTGCTTCATATTAGGCAAAACAAAGATAAATCTTTTGTTGGCCAATCAGGCAAGCCTGAAAAAAAATGGAGTTATAACACATCTGGTTTGCCTGTATGAACATTTGCAAGTTATGACACAGTGGTGCATGCAGCTATTGTTTGGTAAGCAAGTACATCTTCATGAATGTGTTTTGCATAGTTTATGTTCAAATAATACATTTATACAAGGGGGGCAAAATAAAAGGGAAGGTGTGATGATCCAGAGACATTGTTTTTAGATATAAAAAGGCCCTACTGTACATGTCAACTGCAGTGAAATTGGAGACACTGAAATAAGACACACTCTCTCCCAGTCAGAGTGTAAGACTTGCTGTGGACAGGTACTGTAAGATTGTAAACCATTCTCATCAGAATTTTAAAACTATTAAAACAAATGTTTTGTACGATTTGTGTTTGATGTGTATTGTTGTTGTGAGTAAGATGTGTTAAGAATGCCAGTTCACATTGAGTAAAATATTTATGAAATATTTGCAATATACAACTAAACCAATCCAGTATAGTTTTATTTTTGAGTTGAATGTTCCACACAGTCCAATAACACAGGCATGAACCCTGCAAACATATTGAGTAGGAAACACATGAACATGTCCAGTTGTGTCACATCAGAAGTCACAATTCCCATCTAAGGTGCTCAGGTGCAGGCGAAGTACGCTCTGTGGAAATAATATCAAACACGTGAATGAATCATCCTAATAGACAGTGTCCACAGAATGTATCCCTACATAAAAGCCTACATGCAGAGGCCTTTGTCAAGGACAAGAATACAATACAAAGTCAAGGAATGAGATGAGAAAATAAATATAGCTGGGAGGAGTAATGAAGAGGGTTCTCAGGAATCTATAGGTACTGTGCGGCCATATATGGGCCAAAAAAAAATCGGACATATGGTTCATGAGGAGAAGACGATTGTATTAGCAACACATATGCAAATAATTAGTTGTTAATAGTTTCCTTGTGTTTTGAAATATCAATATCAGATTAAGTGTGGTTCATTTTATGGACGTCCATGACGGCAAGGACAAGTTTCAAGTTGATAGGCGACTGTTAACAGTGGTTTAAATGGACACGTGAAATCAGATTTTTTTTATTTGTCAATAACTCAGACATCTTTTGACCAATCCCTTTTCTCAAACTAAGTTAAAACATGTACATCTTGTCTAATTTTGTGCTAATGTGCATCGACTGGTAAAGTGTTGGCGTCATTATTTTCTCTCACTCTTTAGAGACTATTGAGTCCAAAGTCCAATTTTGGAGTGAATCTGACTTTCATGAGAAGAATTTTCATGATTATTTCAAGCATTAGCGTTACGTAGTCAGAAAAGTGAATTGTTAACAGTTTCCTTATTTTTTAAGAACTTAACATGGTTCAACATGGTATGTATCTGTGACGACCCTAAAACTTAACATGGTTCAACATGGTAATGTATCTGTGACGACCCTAAAACGTTTCAAATTGATAGGCCGTTGTGGAATGTAATTAAAAAGCCTTTAAATTGATATATAAAATCAGATTTCTTGATTTATCAACAACAGCCATCTCTTAACCAATCCCTTAGACACCTACATACAATGTTTTCAATTCTCAAGGTCAAATGGGGCAGATATGAGGGTGTAAGTGAGACTGCTTATAACAGCACCCTCTATAGGCCAATCGGTGCCATTCTTTTCGATCAAGTTACTCATGGCCTCTAGTTTCTGTGTGGAAAAATGGAAAACATGTTACCAATCTCTGCTTGAGTTATTTTACCATGTCAAATAATAATAACAGAATGGGTACAATAACAATATGTATTCACAGGTTCGCTGTGAACCCCAAATTATTCAAATGCACAGCATAACCTCAGAATCTCTGGGGTACATAGCAATATATTATGCCGGAATCAAAATATACAATCAATTCAAAGTCATACAGGTCACATTTGAGATAATGCATGCGATGTTAGTCTCTGGGGTCAAACCACATGCATTGGTTTGATGTGACATAATGACAGACCCATACCTTTGACCTTTGGGCCAAACACTCAACTGTGGTTAGCTGACCGCTTCCAAACACGTGCCCTTTAAACAATCACAGAATATACAGCATGTGTTAATGTTTAGGTATCAAAGTTATCAGGTAATGTGACCCATGTAACAATCTGAGAGCCATTGATTTTCACTGGCAATTAGTTACATTAATGAATGTACTGGAACTTCAAATCATTTCTTAAATTGACTGAATTCAAATAGAGTTAACCAACCCTGTTGATGAGTGTGTAAAGTCCTGCTCACCAGAGTCCATGAGGATGTGGAGAAGGGTGTGGTGGGGATGCAGGTACACTCAGAAAAAAAGGTGCCTTCTAGAACCTGAAAGGGTTCTTCGGCTGTCCCTGTAGGAGAACCCTTTGAAGAACCCTTTTTGGTTCCAGGTAGAACCCATTTTGGGTTCCATATAGAACCCTTCCCACAGATGGTTCTACATGGAACCCAAAAAGGTTCTACCTGGATCCAAAAAGGATTATCCTATCGGGACAGCCGGAGAACCCTTTTGGAACCCTATTTTCTAAGAGTGTACTGCTTAGGGCTCAGAAGGTCTCCTCTGAATAGGAACTGGACCAGGACGTCCTGAGGAACTATCATTACTGGTATCTCATCCAACATAGAGCCTGGGGGCATCTTTGAACCCTGTACCCATAGAGAGATGATGGAGGCACCAAAATAAATGTTCAGTCAGCGATAAGGATAACTACTGATAACTAATGGATCTTCTCCACAATGAACCCAAGACGTCTGTCTATTGTTTGACCACCAGTGGCAATGCTGCTATTGATGACTTACCTTGGTGGCTTTGAGGAGGTGGTTTCCCAGCTTGAGCAGCATGGACAGGGCAGTGCTGACCAGTGTTTCTGTGTCCTCTTCCTCGTCATCAGCCTGTTTCTACTCAGAGCCCCACCCACCCTGGCCTGCACGTTCAGCACCTTGCAGCTCTACTGCTGAAACAGCCTCTTCTGCTGAAATATGGGCCATAGAGGTTTTACTTGTATTAATGTCATTGGCTGAGGAGAGTGCCTTGCTGCTGCATTAACAGATTTTTGACAGATTTGCATGTAATTATAGCTATAGGTTTCATTAAAAGGTTTTACTGGCTAATCTTGACTACCTCAATGACTTGAAGCATGTTAGTTACAGCAAAAGCAGGCGTGTGATAGTGTCACCTTGGTAATACCTCTGCAAGCACTGGTTCAGGGTTGGATTGGGAATGGGCTAATGATAGGTAAATCCATCTGTTGATGTTAGGTATGTTATTTTGTCCCAACTGATTAAATAAACAACATATATATCAACATCAACCCACTGACCCATCACACAAACATATTCAAACACTGTCACAGAACAGACAAAGCCATATATTATTTAGAAATGTAACCTGAGAGGTTCTGATTATAATTTGTCATATAATATCTTTGTAAATGGCATGCACACACATGGTCAACCAACAGACAGTCTATAGTTCCTTTATACAGTATAAGCTGTTCAAATCTTAGAGTGTAAATTGCAGTACATTGGAAACAAATTGGCCTCTTAGATAGTAAAGCATTGAACCTGACTATTGAATATAGGTCTTACAGCCCTACCAGGCAATGAACCCCCTGTCAAAACGTTATCTTTTATTTAACATATTTGGACAGATAGATATGTAATCTTCACTTCAACACTATTGACAGATAAAGGTTACCCAATTTAACAAATCACACACAAAAAATGTAGTCCACGTTATACTTCGAATTGCTTGGGAATGGATTTGTAACCCTTCCCAGACTCATGGGCATCAATAATCTTTCTTCTGAGGGCCTCAGGTAGGTCTTTTGATCTTTGAATGATGTGTTACCACACACCCATATGGTTAAGACCAAACCAGACCAATGTTCTTATCTTTATGGAAGGCTGGACCCTCCTAAGTTTCTCTCTAATGTTTTCTAATCATTTGTACTTGTTTTGGTACCTAATTCTAATTGTATCCATTTTATGTGATGGTAAAGGTAGGGGTGTACTAACTTTTTCACCATAAGGAAAAGGCATTTTTGTTTATTTTAATTGCATAACAGTTTTTTTGGTTGTTGTGTGATTTGTTAAATTGGGTAACCTTTATCTGTCAATAGTGTCGAAGTGAAGATTACAGATCCATCTGTCCAAACATGTAAAAAAAGAGAACTTTCCAGGGGGTGAACTTACTTTTTCCCATGACTGTACCTGCCTCTTGACTAGATCACCTCCAAAACTACCGATTCATTCACCACTCAACAATATATAGATATATAGATAGATAGATATATAGATAGATAGATAGATAGATAGATAGATAGATAGATAGATAGATAGATAGATAGATAGATAGATAGATAGATAGATAGATAGATAGATAGATAGATAGATACTTTATTGATAGATAGGTACTTTAAATTTATTTGTCAAGCAGCTACGAAAAACACAGGGCAGGTGCAAAATGCCAGAACGAAAATACACAAAAGACAGATACAGAATATAAAAACGCATTACATAGTATGAGTGAATGACTGAATATAAATAAATTCTTAGTCAAAACACTGTAGTAGCTTAAGCATAATCATGTATACATATAGAACACTAAGCTATATATTAACTGGTCGGCTATAGAACCGTGTCATTGGAAAACTATGAATTGAAAACGTGCATCGCAGCTTTTGACCACCAGATGGTGCTAAAATCTATTTTGTTGCACTTGCGCTGCTCTAGTGCGTGGCTTTCCCTTGTATGACGAACGCTGCGCGCGTCCCAGCCTACAACAGTTTCTTCCTACCGGAGTAGTGATGTGAAGTTCTATGGAGGTAAAATATTGACTTTATTATACAAGCATGTAAAGTATGAGTTGCACCTGTAGACTGAGTTTTGTAGTTGCAAAAAATATTTGCAAACAACTTAATTTGAGAATAAATGCAACACTTGGAAGCGCATAATGTGATGTGTTAATAAATGCAACACCACTTGCAAACGTGTAAGTTGATATGTGAATAGATTAAATAAGATTTGCAAGCATGCGACTACATTTCAGAATGAGTGCAACTAATTTAATAAACGTGCGACTGGTGAATCTTCTTATGTGAATCCAAACTACATTTGCCGATGTCGAATCTGTGCGCTCAGAGTTTTGGCACACATTTTTTGCGACTAACCTGTGCCAAAAGTTGTGAAAAACAAATGGGCAAACAATCAGCAAAGAAAAAACCCACCGACCAATCAGGTGAGGTGTTACTCGAGGAGAACCGCTGTATGTTTTGGTTCTACAAAGCTGTGTTCGCCTTAAAAATCAGTTAATTGCAATCGCTGCAACATTGCGATCAATTATCAGTTCTAAACATGTATTTGTCTTATCTATTTCTCAGCGCTTAACGGTTAGGTCAAACAACCGACTAATATGACCGACTAAAAAAACTGAAAACCATCTAAAGGGACAAGACACCGACTGGAAATGTTCAAGTACATCGCAATATACTAGTTAACTTTAGATAAGTGTTGTCCTGTGTGGCAAGCGACTCGGGGACCGGGCGTATTTGACAGCTGACAGTTTGGTTTCGCGGTTCATTTCGGCGTATTATCTTGTAACTTTACAATGCTATACTTTATTTAGCTATAGATAGATAGATAGAATTGTGAAGTATTATTTCCCACATGCCAGTTGACCTTGAAATGGGCTTGCCATGTCAGTGCCAGCGGTTTTCCTGGCAGCAGATGTTCTTCACGTTAAGGACTCCTGTTAGAGAGAATGACTTTCACTGAAACGGATGTTAGAAATACAAATACTCAATCATGTACCTACAACATATAACGTTATTCACCATATAGCTGATTCTTTACTATTATTCTGCACCACATTTTGTGATATAATTTTTTGCCAGAGTGGAGAATTTTTCCTTTTCCCACAAAATGCAATTATAGATTATAATGCAGTGTTAGTAGGCACTGCATGCATCTTCCTGTCATGTGGGCTTAATATTATAATGATTAGTGGGCTTCAAGTACAATCTACATGACCTCTTTCCCTTTCTCTCTCCAACTCCCTTCTCTCAGTCCGCATCCCTCTTTTCTTACTCTCTTGACACCAATCACCAACTCTCCAGACAGAGTTTGAAAGCAGAGTACATAGCAATACCACTGCTATATTCTGTTCATACTTGTAGGATTTCTGTACAGCAAATTGATCTGTTTTACTGCCTCTCTCAAGGCTCAGTTCTTTGTGGCCATCAAGTGTTTTGTCAGTACATTTGATGTAACGTGATGCCAGAGTAGAGGTCAGTCAGTCAGCAACATTTTGTTCACAAGATTTTATCAGAATGCCACTAACTGTACTGCATCTCTCCATATTTACCCCTCTCTCTCTCTTTTCTTGAGTTGTAGGAATTGTCTGGCATTTGGTTGCCCACCTGTATAAATCCCATACCAGGGCAGGAGATGACAAGAGAAGTGTCAGTAGTACAGTGACTTTCTCACAGATCACTTAGCCATTTGCTTTGTCTCATGTTCTAAAGCGGTCTGATTGGATTTATTGGGAAAATGCCAAACTCACAGAACACACATTGTTTTAAATGTATGTTGAGTCTGTTCTCCCACATACTCTAACAAACTCCTTGTTCATATTATATGACCATATTATATACCTGAACCTACACTATATGACCATATTATATACCTGAACCTACACTATATGACCATATTATATACCTGAACCTACACTATATGACCATATTATATACCTGAACCTACACTATATGACCATATTATATACCTGAACCTACACTATATGACCATATTATATACCTGAACCTACACTATATGACCATATTATATACCTGAACCTACACTATATGACCATATTATATACCTGAACCTACACTATATGACCATATTATATACCTGAACCTACACTATATGACCATATTATATACCTGAACCTACACTATATGACCATATTATATACCTGAACCTACACTATATGACCATATTATATACCTGAACCTACACTATATGACCATATTATATACCTGAACCTACACTATATGACCATATTATATACCTGAACCTACACTATATGACCATATTATATACCTGAACCTACACTATATGACCATATTATATACCTGAACCTAAACTGAGTGCATTTACATTTGATTCATTTAGCAGACACTTTTATCCAGAGTGACTTACATATACAAAATGTGGAAAAAGACAATGGGTCTGTATACTTTCCGAATGCACTGTTTTATCACTTGTGAATGATGCCCAGTGTAAGTCAAGAAACAATACCTTTTTTTTTCTTCAGATTTTTTAAAATCATAGTCACTCAGTTCATGTATCCCATATATCAAACCTAATCTAATCAAACTTTATACAACATGTGTAAACCTTACAGTGAAATGCTTACTAACAAGCCCTTAACCAACAATACAACAGGTGTAGACCTTACAGTGAAATGCTTACTAACAAGCCTTTAACCAACAATACAACAGGTGTAGACCTTACAGTGAAATGCTTACTAACAAGCCCTTAACCAACAATACAACAGGTGTAGACCTTACAGTGAAATGCTTACTAACAAGCCCTTAACCAACAATACAACAGGTGTAGACCTTACAGTGAAATGCTTACTAACAAGCCCTTAACCAACAATACAACAGGTGTAGACCTTACAGTGAAATGCTGTATACCTGAACCTACACTATATGACCATATTATATACCTGAACCTACACTATATGACCATATTATATACCTGAACCTACACTATATGACCATATTATATACCTGAACCTACACTATATGACCATATTATATACCTGAACCTACACTATATGACCATATTATATACCTGAACCTACACTATATGACCATATTATATACCTGAACCTACACTATATGACCATATTATATACCTGAACCTACACTATATGACCATATTATATACCTGAACCTACACTATATGACCATATTATATACCTGAACCTACACTATATGACCATATTATATACCTGAACCTACACTATATGACCATATTATATACCTGAACCTACACTATATGACCATATTATATACTTGAACCTACACTATATGACCATATTATATACCTGAACCTAAACTGAGTGCATTTACATTTGATTCATTTAGCAGACACTTTTATCCAGAGTGACTTACATATACAAAATGTGGAAAAAGACAATGGGTCTGTATACTTTCCGAATGCACTGTTTTATCACTTGTGAATGATGCCCAGTGTAAGTCAAGAAACAATACCTTTTTTTTTCTTCAGATTTTTTAAAATCATAGTCACTCAGTTCATGTATCCCATATATCAAACCTAATCTAATCAAACTTTATACAACATGTGTAAACCTTACAGTGAAATGCTTACTAACAAGCCCTTAACCAACAATACAACAGGTGTAGACCTTACAGTGAAATGCTTACTAACAAGCCTTTAACCAACAATACAACAGGTGTAGACCTTACAGTGAAATGCTTACTAACAAGCCCTTAACCAACAATACAACAGGTGTAGACCTTACAGTGAAATGCTTACTAACAAGCCCTTAACCAACAATACAACAGGTGTAGACCTTACAGTGAAATGCTTACTAACAAGCCCTTAACCAACAATACAACAGGTGTAGACCTTACAGTGAAATGCTTACTAACAAGCCCTTAACCAACAATACAACAGGTGTAGACCTTACAGTGAAATGCTTACTAACAAGCCCTTAACCAACAATACAACAGGTGTAGACCTTACAGTTGTTAAACAACAATGCGGTTCAAGAAAGTAAAAAAAGTATTAAAAGTAACACAATAAAATAACAATAATGAGGCTGTATACAGGTGGTACCGGTACTGAGTCATTGTGCAGGGGTACAGGTAGTTGAGGCTATATACAGGTGGTACCGGTACTGAGTCATTGTGCAGGGGTACAAGGTAGTTGAGGCTATATACAGGGGGTACAGGTACTGAGTCATTGTGAAGGGGTACAAGGTAGTTGAGGCTGTATACAGGGGGTACCGGTACTGAGTCATTGTGCAGGGGTACAGGTAGTTGAGGCTATATACAGGTGGTACCGGTACTGAGTCATTGTGCAGGGGTACAAGGTAGTTGAGGCTATATACAGGTGGTACCGGTACTGAGTCATTGTGCAGGGGTACAAGGTAGTTGAGGCTGTATACAGGGGGTACCGGTACTGAGTCATTGTGCAGGGGTACAAGGTAGTTGAGGCTATATACAGGGGTACCGGTACTGAGTCATTGTGCAGGGGTACAAGGTAGTTGAGGCTATATACAGGGGGTACCGGTACTGAGTCATTGTGCAGGGGTACAAGGTAGTTGAGGCTATATACAGGGGGTACCGGTACTGAGTCATTGTGCAGGGGTACAAGGTAGTTGAGGCTATATACAGGTGGTACCGGTACTGAGTCATTGTGCAGGGGTACAAGGTAGTTGAGGCTATATACAGGTGGTACCGGTACTGAGTCATTGTGCAGGGGTACAGGTAGTTGAGGCTATATACAGGTGGTACCTGTACTGAGTCATTGTGCAGGGGTACAAGGTAGTTGAGGCTATATACAGGGGGTACCGGTACTGAGTCATTGTGCAGGGGTATAAGGTAGTTGAGGCTATATACAGGGGGTACCGGTACTGAGTCATTGTGCAGGGGTACAAGGTAGTTGAAGCTATATACAGGGGGTACCGGTACTGAGTCATTGTGCAGGGGTACAAGGTAGTTGAGGCTATATACAGGGGGTACCGGTACTGAGTCATTGTGCAGGGGTACAAGGTAGTTGAGGCTATATACAGGGGGTACCGGTACTGAGTCATTGTGCAGGGGTACAAGGTAGTTGAGGCTATATACAAGGGGTACCGGTACAGAGTCATTTTGCAGGGGTACAAGGTAGTTGAGGCTATATACAGGGGGTACCGGTACTGAGTCATTGTGCAGGGGTACAAGGTAGTTGAGGCTATATACAGGTGGTACCGGTACTGAGTCATTGTGTAGGGGTACAAGGTAGTTGAGGCTATATACAAGGGGTACCGGTACAGAGTCATTTTGCAGGGGTACAAGGTAGTTGAGGCTATATACAGGGGGTACCGGTACTGAGTCATTGTGCAGGGGTACAAGGTAGTTGAGGCTATATACAGGTGGTACCGGTACTGAGTCATTGTGTAGGGGTACAAGGTAGTTGAGGCTATATACAGGGGGTACCGGTACTGAGTCATTGTGCAGGGGTACAAGGTAGTTGAGGCTATATACAGGTGGTACCGGTACCGAGACATTGTGCAGGGGTACAAGGTAGTTGAGGCTATATACAGGGGGTACCGGTACTGAGTCATTGTGCAGGGGTACAAGGTAGTTGAGGCTATATACAGGTGGTACCGGTACCGAGACATCGTGCAGGGGTACAAGGTAGTTGAGGCTATATACAGGTGGTAACGGTACCGAGACATTGTGCAGGGGTACAAGGTAGTTGAGGCTATATACAGGTGGTACTGAGTCATTGTGCAGGGGTACAAGGTAGTTGAGGCTATATACAGGTGGTACCGGTACTGAGTCATTGTGCAGGGGTACAAGGTAGTTGAGGCTATATACAGGGGGTACCGGTACTGAGTCATTGTGCAGGGGTACAAGGTAGTTGAGGCTATAGACAGGGGGTACCGGTACTGAGTCATTGTGCAGGGGTACAAGGTAGTTGAGGCTATATACAGGGGGTACCGGTATTGAGTCATTGTGCAGGGGTACAAGGTAGTTGAGGCTATATACAGGGGGTACCGGTACTGAGTCAATGTGTGGGGGTACAAGGTAGTTGAGGTAATTGAGGTAATTGAGGTAATATGTACATACAGTAGGTAGGGGTAAAAGTGACTAGGCAATCAGGATAGATAATAAACAGAGTAGCAGCAGCGTATGTGAAGAGAGGGAGAGAGTGTCTATGTGTGAGTGTGTGTGTGAGCGTATGTTGTGTGTGTTGGAGTGTCAGTGTAGAATGTGTGAGTGTGTGGGTGGAGTCCAGTGAATGACTATGCATAGATAATAGCGTTCCGGTACCGCTTACCGTGCAGTAGCAGAGAGAACAGTCTATGACTTGGGTGACTGGAGTCTTTTTTTGGGGACTTTCCTCTGACACCGCCTAGTATATAAGTCCTGAATGGCAGGAAGCTTGGCCCCAGTGATGTACTGGGCCGAACGCATAGATAGATAGATAGATAGATAGATAGATAGATAGATAGATAGATAGATAGATAGATAGATAGATAGATAGATAGATAGATAGATAGATAGATAGATAGATAGATAGATAGATAGATAGATAGATAGATAGATAGGTACTTTATTGATCCCTGAGGGATCCCTGCGTTTTAACCATGATAGTTCATTGGTGATGTGGACACCAAAGACCCGCACCACTACAGCCCGTCAATGCTAATGGGTGATTCTCACGAAACAGTGCTACTGTTAGAAAAAAATAAGCAATTAAACCAACAATATTGAACTTTTTCATGATATCAAATATAATGTAAAGTTACTATTGATGTTAATTGTAATAATTTAGATTTTAAAAACACATTTTCTGACACCCTGTCCGATATCTTTTCATCACCGTAACACATTTTTAAGTTGAGAAATCATAAATAGCAAATGTATATATTCAAAATATTTTCATTGCATCCACACTTACATATACAGATACAGGGATTTCTTTCTAAAGTGTTAATTTAAATAAAAACACATTCAATGTTTTAAATTCTAATAATTATGTCATTGCCGTAATGTGAACCTGCTTTTTCACATAGATTTTATTTGTGGTTTTGTTCGTAGTAAATTATATTATAAAACATTAACATAAGTAGAAAGGAAATGCTACATATTTCCAACATCTCAAACTTTTTCTGTAGTGCAATTTGGATATTTGGCAAAGATGGAGTGTTTCAGTAATGAACATGTACATTACGGTAATGAAAGACCATGCTTTGGTAATGAATCCCAATTCATCAAAAGTTTGACTTTAAATCAATGAGAATGGCCTCCAAAATCAATACAGTAATGGAGCAAGTTTTTATTTGGTAACAAGTTGTAACAACTACAAATTCCCCCAGTCAAGCCTCCTGCTGACCAATCACATCCCATCCTACACCTAATAATGCTGTAACATTCAACACAATTAACTGGTTATCAATTTATTCAAGTATTTTGAGGTTCTTTTTGTGGAGTGCTTCGCCCAGATCTCAGGCAGAGGATGTTGCAGGCATGGGCTCAGGAATGACTTCTTTGATGTCCGTCTCATAGTACCAGACCTTGTCGCCAGGGAACCGTATAGCTGGAACAAAGACCCTGTTTTCCCCTGCTCTGTTCATGGTCTCGATTTCACATTGTCCACCAACAATCTGATAATGAATGAGAAGCAGCCAACAATGTAAATTCTGAAAAAGCGCTGTTAAAATGTCAGGGTACAAACTGAGCTCTACCGTCTTTGTTAATAAAGGCCTACCTGTGTGACTGGTACACATCTCCATCATAGTCAACTAGAACCCATCTTTCAACCTTGGTTGCGGGATCTTGCTCGTCATGAGATTCCTCAACCTCCAACTCCTTTGGACAAAAAATGTACTCTTTGGGAGAGAAAGTCGCAGGAAGGACTACACAAGCAGGAGACGTCTCTTGTTCGGATGGCGCCAGGTTCTGTGGCAACAAGAAAAAGGAATCCATTTCAAAAACAATTTAAATAATAATTCATACTTTCCCTGTTAAAGTCATCATTCAAATTGTTTTTTATATCAATGACAGCAAATTAGCTAATTAAAACGAAAATAACAACAAAGCAGGAGAAAGATTTCATATAAAGGTATGTATGAAATACAAGGAGACCAGATGCACATTCATAGTCCCTGGCACTGTCTTCAGGGAAGGAGGAACCAATTCCCCACTTTTTAAGATCTGTTCCTTCGTCACTTCAGAAAGTTTTACAGAACTCTGTTTGGAGAGGTTTTCCATTAAGATTTTGTGCATCAGGAATGTCTGTCCCATAGGCCACCATCCGGTCCGCAAGGTTCCAACTCCGTCTGGGGCTCCTTCACCATGTGATGCCTCAGTGAAGTTCCACGTGACTGATTTGAAACCTTTCAGGAAGGGAACTGTCGAGGCCATGTAAAATGCTGTCTTGTTCCTGTACTGAGAAGTTGGCCCATCAGGCAGGAAGTGGATCTTTAATGCAGCAGGATGACTGGTTCGGACATGATCCAAGATTAGATCAAGGTGGGCCAATGTGGCAGTGGCATCATGCTGTAGGCTCTCAGAGAGAGAGTGACAAACGCCTCCACCTCTCCTCCAGCAAAGTAGAGAACTCCAGTGTGAATCATCACCTGCTTGTGTGACCTTCCAAAGTGGGCATCTTTAATCTCCCTGCTCCATTTGCAGTTATAGTTTCCTCCAGCATCATCACAAGGTCCTTTGCTGTTGTTCTGGGATTGATTTGCACTTTTCGCATCAAAGTACGTTAATCTCTAGGAGACAGAACGCGTCTCCTTCCTGAGCGGTATGACGGCTGCGTGGTCCCATGGTGTTTATACTTGCGAACTATTGTTTGTACAGATGAACGTGGTACCTTCAGGCGTTTGGAAATTGCTCCCAAGGATGAACCAGAGGTTTTGGCTGATTTCTTTTGATTTTCCCATGATGTCAAGCAAAGAGGCACTGAATTTGAAGTTTGGCCTTGAAATACATCCACAGGTACACCTCCAATTGACTCAAATTATGTCAATTAACCTACCGGAAGCTTCTAAAGCCATTTGGCCTTCCAAATAGCCTGTGCACTTATTTCTCATTTGCCTGAACAAGAGCCAGTCAGCCTGAGTAAGCGTGTGCCGAGCCTTTCGCCAAATGCAATTCTTGAGGTGGAGTAACTCTGCAAGATCACGGTCGAACCAGGGGCTGAACCTGTTTTTAATTGTCATTTTCTTTATGGGGGCGTGTTTGTTAACAATACCACAAAAAATATCAAAAAATATGTTCCAAGTGTCTTCGACAGAGGGGATCAAGCTGATTCAATACCAATTTACAGAGGCCAGGTCATGAAGGAAGGCCTGCTCATTAAAGTCTATGACAAATCAGGACAGGTCTTTTCACTGAGCAGCCATTACGAACACAGGCTGTAAAACAGTGATCACTAAGGTCATTACAGAAAACACCAGACTGATACCTATCAGGATTATTTGTTAGGATATCATCCAGGAGAGTAGCCTTTTCTGGGTGTTTGGAGTCATACCTTGTGGGATTGGTAATAATCTGAGAAAGATTTAAGGAGTCCCATTGCTTTAGGACTTGGTCAGGTGGTTTAAGCATGTCCCAGTTTAGGTCACCTAGCAGGACACATTCAGACTTAGTGTAAGGGGCCAGGAGAGAGTTTAGAGCATTTAGGGTACAGGCCGGTGCTGATGGAGGACGATAGGAGGACCCAGCAACAGTCAACAAAGAGTTATTTGAAAGTTGAATGCTTCAAACCAGCCAATCAAATTGTTTGGGGACAGACTTGGTGGAGACAACCAAGCCCTGAAGGTGTTCCTTGGTAAAGAGTTCCACTCCACCACCTTTGGAAAATGTGTCTACCCAAAAAAGGTTATAACCAGAAAGGTTAACATCAAAACACTCTTCCTTAACCACGTCTTACTAATGACCAACACATCTGGATTGGAGCTGTGAACCCACACTTACAATTGATCCATTTTAGGTAATAAGCTTCTAGTGTTAACATTCAGAAAACCCAGGCAGAAATCAGTGAAGCAGATATCAGAATTGGGGCTAGGAACAGTAGATGGGCCAGGGTGTACATGCACATTTCCAGATAACATCAGCAGTAATACAATCAGCATGGCAGAGGACAGGGAGAGCTCTGCACTGTTGATTTTTTTAATGACATTTGAATGTGCATCAAATGGCAACAAGATCATATTGTACAGCAATTTCATCAGGTAACATGAATACAAAGCCGACGAGAGGTGGTTAGAATAGGAGTCTGTGGAACTAATAGAGAGTCAGAGTGCTGAGTCTGGGAACAAACATAGTCTGTCCCACGGTCGGGTAAACAAGGAAGTTCATAGACAACAAAGCATGCAGGAGTCATGAGGCAAATAGCATATGTATAACGACTTGGGGCTAGCCATTGTAAGTTCAGAGTCACTCGCCCTAACAGTGCGTGTGAGCTGGAGGCAAGCGAAATCTCGGGAGAGAGAGGGAGTGTGACTGTGGTACCTGTACCAGACAGGGGGAGACGTGGTAGACGGTGAACAGATCACCAGGTGGAATCCAGGCAGCAGTGCAGCAGGCAACAGGAGTAGGTGTTCAAAGGCCTCAGCATTGTTGGGCTCAAGAGCTTTGACGCCTCTCACTTCACACCTCAGAGCTAATTGAAGTTGCAGACGGATCTGTGCTATCCTAGCAAACTTGGCAGCCTTAACTTAGCAATTCAGTCCTTATAAAGTAAAACATATCATTGATTTTTCTTCTTGGCTTTATAAATAGCTTCAGACCTAAACATTCAGTTCTTTTGCTGGTCGTTTTGTTTGCCAGGACATTTGCTGTAGACCTTGGAAATAAGAATCTATGGTAGTAGGAATCCTTCCAGGTACAACTGTACAGAAATAGCTTGAGAGGATGTTGTGAAGGTATTGATGGGAGAGGACAGAGCATTCATGTGTCCTTCTCTGTCTACACTGGTCCTATGTCTAATGTATCATATTTGCTCTGGTGGTTGTTTGGCTACATGAAGATGATGTATTGTCACTCAACTTTTGTGACCCAATAGTGCTACTGATAAATATAATTGTTTGTTTTTACCGTGTACAGTAGTGTAATGTAACTTGTTGTTTCTGTTGATTTCACAGATCTAGATGTATATCATGAACACAGATATGATTCCAAAATTCGCCTCAAAAGACGAGGAGATTGACTTCTGGAAGACTCTTTCCCTCAAGTACAAGAAAAAGTAAGATATGCCACAAATCATGTGTTTTTATGTTACGTTAATGCTACCTCTAAGATCATCAGGCCCCCTTCCACCCTGTCACACCGGTCACATGCCTGTAGCATGCCATGCCGATGGCCCCCGCACACAGACATTTTTAGAGCAGCTGTGTGTCCATTGCTGTAGCGGCAGACACTTACTTACATAACCCCACTCAACCCAACCTCCACCCTGAAACGCTGCCCTGTCCTGGCCACATGCCCACAGTAAACAACCCAACCTTTTGGTCATTTCTATACAGTTGGAAGTTTATATAAAGTCAGAAGTTTACATACACTTAGGTTGAAGTCATTAAAACACATTTTTCAACCACTCCACAGATTTCATGTTAACAAACTATAGTTTTGGCAAGTTGGTTAGGACATCTACTTTGTGCATGACAAGTAATTCTTCCAACAATTGTTTACAGACAGATTATTTCACTTTATATTCCAGTGGGTCAGAAGTTTACATACACTAAGTTGACTGTGCCTTTAAACAGCTTGGAAGATTCCAGAAAATGATGTCATGGCTTTAGAAGCTTCTGATAGGCTAATTTACATAATTTGAGTCAATTGGAGGTGTACCTGTGGATGTATTTCAAGGCCTACCTTCAAACTCAGTGCCTCTTTGCTCGACATCATGGGAAAATCTAAAGAAATCAGCCAAGACCTCCACAAGAAATTGTAGACCTCCACAAGTCTGGTTCATCCTTGGGAGCAATTTCCAAACGTCTGAAGTTACCACGTTCATCTGTACAATCAATAGTACGCAATTATAAACACCATGGGACCACGCAGCCGTCATACCGCTCAGGAAGGAGATGCCTTCTGTCTCCTAGAGTTGAACGTACTTTGGCACGAAAAGTGCAAATCAATCCCAGAATAACAGCAAAGGACCTTGTGAAGATGCTGGAGGAAACAGGTACAAAAGTATCTATATCCACGGTTAAACAAGTCCTATATCGACATAACCTGAAAGGCCGCTCAGCAAGGAAGAAGCCACTGCTCCAAAACCGCCATAAAAAAGCCAGACTACGGTTTGCAACTGTACATGGGGACAAAGGTCGTACTTTTTGGAGAAAAGTCCTCTGGTCTGATGAAACAAAAATAGAACTGTTTGGCCATAATGACCATTGTTATGTTTGGAGGAAAAAGGGGGACGCTTGCAAGCCGAAGAACACCATCCCAACCGTGAAGCACGGGGGTGGCAGCATCATGTTGTGGGGGTGCTTTGCTGCAGGAGGGACTGGTGCACTTCACAAAATAGATGGCATCATGAAGAAGAACAATTATGTGGATATATTGAAGCAACATCTCAAGACATCAGTCAGGAAGTTAAAGCTTGGTCACAAATGGGTCTTCCAAACGGACAATGACCCCAAGCATACTTCCAAAGTGATGGCCATTGGAGTGGCCATCACAAAGCCCTGACCTCAATCCTATAGAAAATGTGAGGGCAGACCTGACTCAGTTATACCAGTTCTGTCAGGAGGAATGGGCCAAAATTCACCAAACTTATTGTGGGAAGCTTGTGGAAGGCTACCCCCAAGTTAAACAATTTAAAGGCAATGCTACCAAATACTAATTGAGTGTATGTAAACTTCTGACCCACTGGGAATGTGATGAAAGAAATAAAAGCTGAAATAAATCATTCTCTCTACTATTATTCTGACATTTCACATTCTTAAAATAAAGTGGTGATCCTAACTGACCTAAGACAGGGAATCTTTACTAGGATTAAATATCAGGAATTGTGAAAAACTGAGTTTAAATGCTTTTGCCTAAGGTGTATGTAAACTTCCGACTTCAACTGTACATACATACATACATACATACATACATACATACATACATACATACATACATACATACATACATACATACATACATACATACATACATACATACATAGTCTTGCACAGATGATATGTGTATTGAAATGATCTGTGGTCTATTTATCTCATTGAACATCCTCATCACACAGCACAGACACAAAAAAATGCTGATAAGATTACAGTGGACAAGAGACAGCGCTAGGGGAAACTACACCAAGTTATATAAGGCTCTGTGTAGCTCAACGCCAGGGTTGTGGGTTTGATTCCCACAGGAGACCAGTACAGTTAGTTAGTGTATGCACTAACTAACTGTAAGTCGCTCTGGATAATGACTAAAAATGTAACTGGACCCAAGGGGAATCAAAGCCACTTCCCTTTGTATCGCTCGATAAATGTGTTTTTTAGATTGCCATGAATTTGATAGTGAAGCAGCTCCTTAATATCTACAATAGATGCTCTTGTTTGAGGATTCCCCCAAACACTGTTGCAAAAATTGTTTGCCAATAAAGAGGATGCTCAGGTTCCCTGACAGCTCAGGGATTTCAGAAAGGGACATTCACCTCTTGGTCAAAACAAGCAGTTCAAAGACCGCCGATGGAGCTGATGCTGCTTTTAGAATAATCCACAGATGGAGGAAGTGGTGACCTGCTGGGGTTTCAAAACACCACAGCCCCCAGGGTAGCAACACAGGACAGACAGTCCATAGCAGGACAGTGGGTGCTGTTTGGCATTCCTGTCTCCAGGCCACCCTTCCACCCTGTCACACCGGTCACATGCCTGTAGCGTGCCATGCCAATGACCCCCGCACACAGACATTTTTAGAGCAGCTGTGTGTCCATGGCTGTAGCGGGCGGCAGACACTTACTTACATAACCCAACCCCCACCTTCAAACGCTGCCCTTGTCCTCGCCACATACCCACAGTAAACAACCCAACTGTTTGGTTATTTATATAATATAATATCAACTTTTGCTCTGGGTAGCAGACAGTCTGTTGCTGTTTTGGAGAGGCCAGGGTGGACAAGTGACGAGATGGGGTGTTAGGAAAGTGTGAGGGTTCTTTCATTAGCTGGGTCACGATCAAGTTCAGTGTAAAAGTACAAATCCTGTGTGGGCTTTGTGAAGTGGCCAGGATCTGCTCTTTCAATTTCCACAGTTTAAATGGCCTGAAGACAGTGTGTATGTTTAAGTACCTACAGTATGTCATGTAGGATTTTAATGTTTTTAGATAAACACAGAAGATCGGCAATTTATGGTTTGCTAGTTCCTGTTACTGTTTACAAAACAGGATATGCTTTGACTTTAAGAAGTCCGTTCATCACAGAAGGCTGTAACATGATTTAGTGATTTCTATTTTTAAAGACATGCTCTGGAACTTTGGTGAATACTAAGTACGTTTTAAACCTTCCGCTATGAGCAGAATAACTGTCTTGCCACAAAGTCCCTAGTTTGAAAGCGACTGTTTTTCTCGAAACTGTGCTGTGCCACTTTCCCACAATCCTCCCCCACGTGGGCCAGCCCCCTAGCAATTGGAGTTCAACCAATGAGCTTCAGCCCCTCAACATATTTTTATTTATTTATTTATTTAACCTTTATTTAACTAGGCAAGTCAGTTAAGAATTTACTATGACGGCCTACCTACAGGGTCAGCCCCTGGAGCGAATTAGGGTGACAGCTAGCGAGAGCCACATCTTGTACCCACAGCAGAGCAAGAGAGAGAGCGGGCAATGATGTGGTGCACATGTGTGACATAGTACGCAATTTTTCGGGGACCACTTTTGGCTCGTGAGCGCTACTTTCAGAACTACTGGCTAAAAAGTATACAAAAGTACCGGAGAATCTCTTCAAGTCATATACTTTACCTGGGTAATTAAATGTCATAGTAAAAACCAAATAAAATATTAATGGACTGTTAAATAACAATGTTGGTGTACTAACCATGTCCTCCGGTCGTGTCTGCCCTGTCAGTTGCCAGGAGGCCCAGGAGGAGCTGCTGGAGTTTCAGGAGGGCAGCAGAGAGCTGGAGGCAGAGCTGGAGACCCAGCTGGGCCAGGCCGAGCACCGCATGAGAGTCCTGCACTCTGAGAACAGCAGGCTGAAGAATGAGCTGGACTCTCTCAAGGTACACAAGAGGACACAATGTTCAAGTAAAAAAAAAAAAGAACATATTGTTCTTGGAATGTGGCATTTACAAATCCGAAATCCTGTGAATTAGATTTTACTGCAGATTTTACTTCGCGTTCATGCTCCTCTTTTGACAACCTAAGAAACATACCCTTGACATAATAAATTATTGATGGCTATTTGAAGCTGCCTTATATCGTCATGGCTTGTCCTTTATTGCTGTCCCAGAGAGGAGGGACGTTTCTTTAGCATGTGTCTGGCATTATCCCAACCAATGGAAGTTATTAATGACCTATCAGGCATGGTCAACAGTAAAGGAGAGAGGGTTCTTAGTCAGAAATCGTATCAGTCAGGCAGACAAGGAACTCTCTTTCCCAGTCTTGCTCTGGTCACTACTACGTGGAATCGGCACCTGTGCTTAACTGCCCCTCGACATCCTGTTATGTCCAGCTGTTGTTAATTTGCGTGAAACTCATCATTCTCATACATAATGCATCAGCAGCACATTCATTCTCATGCCGTAATTAGAGCTGGGATGAGTGTGGCTCTGTTTCCATGTTCACATTACGACTCCAGCTGTGCGAGTCAGTGAGTCACCCCACCGGTGATGGCGAGATTGTCTTCTGTTCGGCTTTTTTTCCAACTGTCTGGTGGTTATCCCAGGCAATTAAAAAAAACATGTATTGCTTTCATGCTTTTCTTTATGGAAAATACCACAGCAATGACTAATTTTCTCATTCTGATGCCAGAGACTGTGTCTGTGACACCTTGAGTAACGCCTTGTTATGGGATACGAACTACTTGACGTAGGCTAGAATGTATGAATTGATGTGGTAATATGAATATGTAGTTCATGTAAAACGGCATTTCGGGACAAAGCAGGGCTTGTCTTGCCCAGGTTAGTGGTAACTCTCTCTCTCCTCGTTTCCCGACCCTCCCTCCAGGAGAAACTAGAACAGCAGTATGCCAAGAGCTACAA
The DNA here is from genome assembly GCA_023634145.1 of Thymallus thymallus. Classification (NCBI taxonomy): domain Eukaryota; kingdom Metazoa; phylum Chordata; class Actinopteri; order Salmoniformes; family Salmonidae; genus Thymallus; species Thymallus thymallus. The sequence goes on from CM042387.1 coordinate 3,098,076, forward strand.
ACAGATCAACATGCTGGAGGATGACCTGGGACAGACCCGGGGCATCAAGGAGCAGCTCCACAAATACGTACGGGTGCTAGAGCAGTCCAACGACGACCTGGAAAGATCCAAGAGGTCAGCAAAGAGACCAGACCACTACACAGTAGTATCTAACAGACACATACTGGACACAGCTGTAGAAGTCATAACCTGGTATTTACTGTATACTTCAAGAAAAAGGCAAGAGCAGTTGCAATATCTACCAGTAGTATTAATCTAACACTAGAAGCAAAAGTATTAATCTTCTTTCAGAACACAAACTCGTACATTAACCCCATGCAGAGAGGTGCTGATGAATGCTGGAGGCTAAGATGCTTGTTGCATGTTTCCTAATTAATTCCCCACTGTGCTCTTCATTGGGAGTAATCAGATGACTGATGGCCCAAATGGGTCTGATAGCTGTGAATTAGGTACACCACTCCGTTCACGAAAATCGATCGCTCCAACAGGCAGTGAGTCACGTTGCAGACAGGCATCGAGGCATTCAGTTACTGTTCGATTGAACGTTAGAATGGGAAAAACGAGTGGTATGATCGTCGGTGCCAGGCACACCGTATCCAGTATCTCAGAAACGGCCGGCCTCCTGGGCTTTTCAAGCACAACAGTGTCTAGGGTTTCCAGAGAATGGTGAGACAAAACAAAAACCAACCAGTCAGCGGCAGACTGGTGGGCGAAAACAGCTACTAAGTTAGAGTAGTGTGATGCCAAGTAATATAGAAATACCATGGGGGGGTGGAGTTTAGTGGCCTAGTGTTCTGTTTGCCCGACCCCCCCCCCCCCCCCCCAACGCTTGTTCCCGTCTTCTAAACGTTTTGCTACAGTAATATTGATATTCACACTCAATACAACACATATAGCATTTAACTTCACATTGTTCACTATGATAGAATGATAGGTCTGCATGTCATTCTAGCAGTAAGGGGAAAACACTGCATGAAACCTTCTTTACTCTTCAGTTGTAACACACCGAGGGCCATCCCTCCCTTACACACACTCTCTCATAAACACACACCAGTCTTTGATATAGTTGAGGCTTACATTAGGCCTACATGAATCCTTTGAAGCACATTTCATGAGTATCAGACACTTTTCCTTTCTTCCAGTGCCAATAAAATTTGCCTAGACCTACTGTCAAGTTACCAGGTTGTTAGCTAGCTCGGTAAAATTACTGAATAACATTGTTCTTTATCAAAACGGGTAGTTATCGGCTCAGGATTGGTTTAAAACGACAGGAAGAAAACAAAGGTAGCTCCGGTTGTATGGCTCATATTTGAGATAGAGAATAGCTGGTTTCTTTGTAAAGCTGCACACATGCCTGTCACAAAGCTGTTTTTCCTCTCTGGCACGGCTGCTCTCCGTGCTGCACCAATTTATGAAATGTACAAATGCCTTCACAGATGAATTATATTTTATAAACTGATGGAGGAATAGATGATCAGGAAGAGCGGATGGAGAGAAGCAGGCAGGTGAAGGCTGGAAGGGGAAGGGGATGGCTGATTACATGTGGCGCATGAAAGTGAAGTGCACATTATTGAACCGGCGAATACTACACTAGTTGCTGTTGCTTAAAAAGTTTTACTGAATTTATAAACAAAATGGTATGAATCATGATGTTTTGGTACCATGATGTGGCACTAATGAAAGAGGTCAAAGGGGAATACATGACTTTAAATATTAATCTGAGGACTGTTCGAATAATTAATTATCTTAATTAATTAATTATTAAGTTAATTTCTCGAATTAACTATATTTAATTTTTTACATTTTTTTTTAAAATAATCATGTAACAATTAACTCTTTAGAGCAGTTGTTTAAAGTGTTACCATCCCTAAATAATACTTTCTTACATTTACAAACTACTCTCACAGTAACCAATAACTTGAAACCACGCGAATCACCGCCCACTTGGAGTAGGAAATCATGAATGTATTTACTTGAATGCCTTTGTTCTTCATTTATTTCTGTTGGAACCAAGCCATCTTGCGGCCCGCTTGTAAGGATCTGATTGTCCGCATGAGGTCACAATGTCCTTCTTCTTAGTTGTCCGTGGCTCCAATTACTTGTCATGTAGTCCTGAACAGAACTACAGAATTGATTCTTCTTCCTGTCGCTCTTGAAGTTGCGTATTTGAAGACATGACAGCCCGGTTGGAGTTTGGCAAAAACAAAAGCGACGGGAAGAAAAAAAAATTAGAATAAGGCTGTAACGTAAAGAATTGTGGATAGAGTCAAGGGGTCTGAATACTTTCCGAATGCACTGTATGTGCAAGCTGATAAGCTGTGGGAAGAATATGGCCTTTCAACAGATGTTAATTAAAATCCAAATTTAGCATGTTCCTTTGTTTGCAGAAGCTAAGAGTCCACTGAACAGTGTTTTCCTTTTTAATTAAATTAAATAATGTATTTCCTTCTGCAGGGCTACAATTGTGTCCCTGGAGGACTTTGAGCAGCGTCTGAACCAGGCTATCGAGAGGAATGCCTTCCTGGAGAGCGAGCTGGATGAGAAGGAGTCCCTCCTGGTCTCAGTGCAGAGATTGAAAGATGAGGCCAGAGGTGCTTATTGATCCATTGTCACTCAAACCCCTGCCTGCCTTCACTCATTAGAAAATACGCTGTTCCTTTTCCTCTTTCATCTTCTCAGTGATATGTGTGAAATTAAAAGAACCCATGTTCTCCCAGCATTAGAATTGCTTTCAGCCACAAATGATTGTTGGGAGAGACTATCACAGCATCCATCTCAATCTGATCTTTCTGTCTGCTTGTCTGTCAGACCTGCGCCAGGAGCTCGCCGCCCGAGAGCGAAATACGGACGTAACCAGGATGTCGGCGCCCACCTCTCCCACCCAGGAGGACAATGACAAGATGGATTCCTCTGTCCAGGCCTCACTGTCTCTCCCCGCCACGCCGCTTGCAAAGAGTCTGGACAATGCCTTCGCCAACCCCACAGGTATCCTTTTGCTTTGACCTCAACGCTTCAATGTGTCTCCTTTTTTATGTGAAGTATTCTGTATGTCAATGACTGTTCATTGAGTGTATAACATTGAGCACACAGCAATGCAATCTCCATAGACAAACATTGGCAGTAGACCTGTACTGAAGAGCAAAAATCATCTGTTCTCGGTTGCAACACTCACTACCAAGTTCCAAACTACCTCTGGAAGCAACGTCAGCACAAGAACTGTTCCTCGGGAGCTTCATGAAACGGGTTTCCATGGTCGAGCAGCCGCACACAAGCCTAAGATTACCATGTGCAATGCCAAGCGTCGACTGGAGTGGTGTAAAGCTCGGCGCCATTGGACTCTGGAGCAGTGGAAACGCGTTCTCTGGAGTGATGAATCACGCTTCACCATCTGGCAGTTCGACAGACTAATCTGGGTTTGGCGGATGCCAGGAGAAGACTACCTGCCCCAATGCATAGTGCCAAATAGAAAGTTTGGCGGAGGAGGAATAATGATCTGGGGCTGTTTTTCATGGTTCAGGCCCCTTAGTTCCAGTGAAGGGAAATCGTAACGCTACAGCATACAATGACGTTCTAGACGATTCTGTCCTTCCAACTTTGTGGCAACAGAGTTCACCTCCCTCAAAATGAGTACCGGAACCTATTTCAGTCCAAGTCAACCACTGATAACAAGTAATCAGGTAGGCCTATTTGATGACGTTTGTACTGGATCAGAGCATGAGATTTTTCCCTTTCACGCTGTGGTTATCGAAAGGTCGAGAGCTGGAAAGATTTTTCAAATACATTGAGGAACTATTTTAATTCTCAAGTGTTGTAAAAACAGACTGTTTGCTTGCTGTTTGAGGTGAAGAAGCTCTACAGGTCATTAGTGGTGGCGTGTTAAGCTAATTAGAAATACTATCAGTTCCCCATATGGGCAAATCTATATGCCTACATTTGCTCATAGGCCAGGTAGCCAATAGGCCTACTTCTATGCATGTGCGTCCTTACTCAACATTGACAGACAACAGACAATGACAAAATTTACAAAACTCGTAAATGGATTGAAATAAACCAAAGCTTGTTTCTCACAAGTGTAGCGTAGGTTGTGCTCTCTGCAAACAATGTGTCCACTCCCACAATGGGAACAGGAAGACTGGAATTATAATATTGAATGCATTAAAATAAATTACTGTAACAAACATTGTTGATTAGAAATGATAGGAATTAACTGTAAATGTACTGGTGATCTATGTATTGATATAAACTAACAATCAAACGCAAACAATTCAAACAATGAACGTGCACAAATTGGCGGGAGAGAGAGCGCATTCTGGAGAGAGAAGTGCGTTGTGCATCCAGTCGCATGGTCAATCCGACGTCTGCATTGACCCTGCAGCATTTACGGTGATATGGCCTCAGCAGAAGTCAGGGCATTCATTCTTCTTGGCTTCACGGAGCAGTGCAGAGCTGTTGTCAAGGAAGTGAGTTTGTGTTTATACAGCATGTACCACCTCCACCTACCATCAACCAATCATGTCAATGTGGAGCTATACATAGCCCTCCGCATTGGGATGGTGATTTGGCCTCTGCATGCCTCTGGAGGCTCCACAATTGCGTCACACCCTCCATATAGAGCCTCCAACCACATTTTTGGATGAAGCATAAATGGGCTTTTAGTCTAGGAATGGAATAGTTCACTGAGATGGGCGCTATATATATAGAGAGAGATTTTAGTCGAGCAGTAACAAATAAATCTATGTGTCGACCAACAGCCTAACGACCAAACAATCAACCAGTCGACTAACTGGGGTCGAGATCTGTGTGGAAGAACATGACTGGCCTGCCCAGAGCCCTGACCTCAACCCCATCAAACAGCTTTGGTATGAATTGGAACACCGACTGCGAGCCAGGCCTAATCGCCCAACATCAGTGCCCGACCTCATTACACTCTTGTGGCAGAATGGAAGCAAGTCCCGGCAGCAATGTTCCAGCATCTAGTGGAAAGCCTTCCCAGAAGAGTGGAGGCTGTTATAGCAGCGAATGGGTGAGCAACTCCATATTAATGCCCATGATTTTGGAATGAGATGTTCGACGAGCAGGTGTCCACATACTTTTGGTAATGTAGTGTACGTCTAGCTGGTTTTACTATGCATCGTCATAGTAAATGTGTATTACCTCATTTCTACCAGCATGTCACCTGTGCAACTAGAGGTGAAACAACTGTAGATCGAATCATACCACACGGCTCTGATGCTCGTCGGATGTGGCAGGGCTTGCAAACTATCACAGATTACAAAGGGAAGCCCTACCACCAGCCGCCCAGTGACGCAAGCCTACCAGACGAGCTAAATGCCTTCTATGCTTGCTTCGAGGCAAGCAACACTGAACCATGCATGAGAGAACCAGCTGTTAAAGGGGTTAACATTCAGACGGATTACCAACACATGTACTCAGAGCTGACCAGCTGGCAAGTGTCTTCACTGACATTGTCAACCTCTCCCTGACCCTGTCTGTAATACTGTTTCAAGCAGACCACCCTAGTCCCTGTGCCCAACGCCAAGGTAGCCTGGACACGTAGCAGTCACATCTGAAGCCATGAAATGCTTTGAAAGGCTGGTCGTGGCTCACATCAACGCCATCATCCGAGACACCCTAGACCCACTCCAGTTCGCACACCGCCCCAACATATCCACAGATAACGCAATCTCTTTTGCACTCCACACTGCCCTGGACAAGAGCAACATCTATGTGAGAATGCTGTTCATTGACTACAGCTCAGCGTTCAACACCATAGTACCCTCCAAGCTCATCACTAAGCTAGTTACCCACCTCCCACTGTAACTGGATCCTGGACTTCCCCAGGTGGTGAGGGTAGGCAACAACACATCTGCCATGCTGATCCTCAACACTGGGGCCCCTCAGGGCTGAGTGCTTATGCCCTGCTGTACTTTTCACACACGACTGCATGGCCGCGCACGACTCCCACAACATCACTGTCGACGGTGGGGCAGCCTATAAGGAGGAAGTCAGAGATGCCAGGACCTCTCTCTCTCTCTCTCTCGACTGCTGAGTAGCTATTTTGTTAACTATTCAAATATCTGCGTTGACGCTTTTTTCACAAACTTTTTTGCCTCTTCAGATATGCTACTGTTTGTCTGTCACTTTATTCCTAGTTATATGTACATATGAACCTCCATTATCTCACATCTTACATCACTCGGTACACCAGTTATAGAGCCAAGTTATCGTTACTCATTGTGTATTTATTATTACATGTTTTACTGTTCTAGTATTTCTCTCTGTTCTTTCTCTCTGTATTGTTGAAGGGCCTGTAAGTAAGTATTTCACTGTTAGTCCACACCTGTTGTTTACAAAGCATGTGACAAATAATATATTAAATTTATTTTCCAGAGTTGTCCGATGGCCTTGGTAACTCTGCCAGAATATCAGCCCTCAACATCGTCAGTGACTTGCTACGGAAAGTGGTGGTGAGACATTTTTCTATTTGCACACATTCACTATTCATTGTACACTCTGGTACACTAGGACTGTGTCTTATACCATATATCCATCTCTTGCTAATAGTGGAAGGCCTCTATCTTTTTGCGATCTCAGGCTCTGGAGTCTAAGCTGACAGCCTGCAGGAACTTTGCCAAGGACCAGAAAGCCAGGACGTCTTATGCCATCACAGAGAACAGGAACGTGATCAACGGCAAGACAGCCAAGTTCTCCCATACGCTCCACATGACGTCGTCATACTACGACAAAACGTATGTTGAAACCCGACTCAACTTCACCCTCTGTGACTCACACACACACGACTCATTTGTGAGGAACAGGATATTGAAGTTCAGAGAAAGCCACTTTGCAAAGGACAGCAACATTACTTAGATGTCAAATCTTTGTTTTGGTTATAAGCCTAATGCATTTGTCATTTTCTCGATTATTGTTTGCTGTGTTAAGACCCTCTGGTTTTACAGTTGGATTTATTCATGTTGATGTTGATCCATTTGACTGTAGAAATTTGTATTTTAAATGTTTGTTTAATTCTGGGAGTACATGGAAGTGTGTTGATGTTGAAGGAGGTCGACTAGGTCTCTCAGACCCTTGTGTTTTTCCCCAGCAGGAGAGAGAGGGTCATATTCCCTGCATTAATTCTGGGTAATGATCTTCCTCTTGTCATGATGAATGTGGGGCAGTCAGTCACCTGCATGCTGTTTGCTGGGGTAGACTCACTCACCGTGGGGCTAGATAACTGATCTGGGTGATGTTACATTTCTCTGCTGTTTAACACTGCTGATATACAGTAGATATATCTCTTTCCCGTTAATATATCTGTGTGTCTGCTGGTGTGAGTTGGTAGCTTTCATGGTGTCTTTCAATTTCGATCAATAATCACATTGGGGAAATTGATTCTCAGTTGTGCGGTGTGTAGGATAAAGCATGTAGTGCAATAGAAAGTTGGTTGTGGTACAATTCTTTGAATTTTGTGCTTAATTATGGTCAATTAACTACAAACTACTGCATGTGAACAAGATACAGTTTTGCAGCTGATTCTAAAGTGCGAAGTCCAAAATAACCTTTCACTGTTCTTATGTAGCCGGTGCTGTCCTTCTGTGTTTCCTTATTGAGGCTGTCTTTCAAGGTATGATTTCTACTATATGTCCCATATAGAGGTGGTGTGACTGTGTGTAGAGGTTATAGTGTCATGGCGTTGGGTTTCTGCTGTGTGAGGAACCACTGATATGAGCTTGACTCTGCATGTTGAGCAGGACATGTCCACAAGGACACAGTTTGGGTTTCAATGCAGGGAGGAGTACAGAGAAGCTATAAATATATATCTTTACTGAAGAGCACACTGTCATCACTGTGCCATAATATTCAGAGTACTGTTCAGAGTACTAGCTATACTATTCAGAGTACTATTCAGAGTACTAGCTATACTATTCAGAGTACTATTCAGAGTACTAGCTATACTATTCAGAGTACTATTCAGAGTACTAGCTATACTATTCAGACTACTATTCATAGTACTAGCTATACGATTCAGAGTACTATTCAGAGTACTATTCAGAGTACTAGCTATACTATTCAGACTACTATTCATAGTACTATTCAGAGTACTAGCTATACTATTCAGACTACTATTCATAGTACTATTCAGAGTACTAGCTATACTATTCAGAGTACTATTCAGAGTACTATTCAGAGTACTAGCTATACTATTCAGAGTACTATTCAGAGTACTATTCAGAGTACTAGATATACTATTCAGAGTACTATTCAGAGTACTAGATATACTATTCAGAGTACTATTCAGAGTACTAGCTAGCTCAATAGATAAGGAAGGAATAGGATTCCAGACAGGAGTTTGAAGTGGAGTACATTAATATACAACACAGCTTAGAATAAAAAGGCCCACTCCTTTCGTAAAACATTGTTTTGTAGCTTTATTGAAGGGGATCGGGGTGGGGGAGCCAAAGAGGGGTTACAGTGGAAAGATGGGGGAGATCGGGGGTGGGGGAGCCAAAGAGGGGTTACAGTGGAAAGATGGGGGAGATCGGGGGTGGGGGAGCCAAAGAGGGGTTACAGTGGAAAGATGGGGGAGATCGGGGGTGGGGGAGCCAAAGAGGGGTTACAGTGGAAAGATGGGGGAGATCGGGGGTGGGGGAGCCAAAGAGGGGTTACAGTGGAAAGATGGGGGAGATCGGGGGTGGGGGAGCCAAAGAGCAGTGGGCCCGATTCAAACCCACGCCGACTCTTGAATTACTTTTTTGATATGGTCAAAACTAGGTTGAACAAACTCCACTAGATATTAACAGGGAGCATGTGTATGGTTTTACATGTGTATGGTTTTACATGTGTATGGTTTTACATGTGCTTGGCATGTGCAGGAAGGAGCAAACTGGGTGAATGTCAGTGATCTTCCACTCAGATAGGCTACTTTATAAACTATTTGTCACAGTCAAAGTCATAGCAACAGCATGTAAAAATAGACATAGTGGAACTATGATTAGATTAAAGGTGAGGACACAACAGTTCACCTGACACAAGTCTGAATCCAAACATAACATAGCCTCAAATTAAAGCTGACAGTCTTCACTTTAACCAAAGTACTGGAGTACAGAGCCAGAACAACAACACATGTCACTGTCCCAATACTGTTGGAGCTCACTGTAATTGAAGACTCTTGTTTGAATCATAAAAGGGCATTGCAATTATTTAGGAGAGGTGTGTGGCCACCTGGAGACACCAGTTAGTCATCTTATTCAAACCCTTTGGAGAGGTGTGTGGCCACTTGGAAACACCAGTTAGACCTCTCACTCAAACCCTTTGGAGAGGTGTGTGGCCACCTGGAGACACCAGTTAGTCATCTTATTCAAACCCTTTGGAGAGGTGTGTGGCCACTTGGAAACACCAGTTAGACGTCTTATTCAAACACTTGTCATGTTTTTGTCTTCTGTTGCACCTACCCCAACTTTTACAATAATATTCTTATCATGTTACTGAATGTATCCAGAGTATTTTCAGATCTCTTTATAAACCAATGTGACAAAGTACAGTAAATGTCAAATGCATGAACCATTTAAAAACTACAGCACTTTTTGTACATCAACTAGGTTTCCATCCAAGTTGCTGACAGATTTTCATGCAAATATTTTAAAATATACATAAAAACAATATCACATTTTCCCACCAGAGATGCTTCCATAAAATGTACTTGTTGCATATATTAGGCTGAGCGTGATGACATAGTGCACATAAAAATACAGTGCTATCTTGGTCACCTCCCTCACCAAGGCCCTTCTCCCCCGATTGCTCAGTTTGGCCGGGCGGCCAGCCCTAGGAAGAGTCTTGGTGGTTCCAAACCTCTTCCATTTTAAGAATGATGGAGGCCACATTGTTCTTGGGGACCTTCAATGCTGCAAACATTTTTTGGTACCCTTCCCCAGATCTGTGCCTCGACACAATCCTGTCTCAGAGCTCTACGGACAATTTGCTCTGACATGCACTGTGAACTGTGGGACCTTATATAGACAGGTGTGTGCCTTTCCAAATTATGTCCTATAAAATGTAATTTACCACAGGTGGACTCCAATCAAGTTGTAGAAACATCTCAAGGATGATCAATGCAAACAAGATGCACCCGAACTCAATTTTGAGTATCATAGCAAAAAGTCTGAATACTTTTGTAAAAAGTATATATATATATATTTATTTTTTTTAAACCATCTTTTCGCTTTGGTATTATGGGGTATTGTGTGTAGATGAGGGGAAAAATAATTTAATACATTTTAGAATAAGGCTGTAACGTAACAAAATGTGGAAAAAGGGAAGGGGTCTGAATACTTTCTGAATGCACTGTATACAAACGTATGCGGACAGCCCTTCAAATCAGTGGATTTTGCTATTTCAGCCATACCTGTTTTTCTTTGTAATAAGAATAAATAAATCAAATATTGTATTGAATATTAAAACATACAATCTACTCGCAGTGAAGCCGCTCAACATCTACAGTCGTGAAAAAGTAAGTACACCCCCTGGAATTGGAATTTATTTTACATATTTGGACAGATGGATATGTAATCTTCACTTCAACACTATTCCACTGCGCCATTTGACTCTGGAGCAGTGGAAACACATTCTCTGGAGTGATGAATCACACTTCACCATCTGGCAGTTTGACGGACAAAATCTGGGTTTTGCGGATGACAGGAGAAGACTACCTGCCCCAATGCATAGTGACAACTGTAAAGTTTGGTGGAGGAGGAATAATGTTCTGGGGCTGTTTTTTATGGTTCAGGCCCCTTAGTTCCAGTGAAGGGAAATCTTAATGCTACAGCATACAATGACATTCTAGATGATTCTGTGCTTCCAACTTTGTGGAAACAGTTTGGGGAAGGCCCTTTCCTGTTTCAGCGTGACAATGCCCCCGTTCTCAAAGCAGGGTCCGTACAGAAATGGTTTGTCAAGATTGGTGTGGAAGAACTTGACTGGCCTGCAAAGAGCCCTGACCTCAACCCCATCAAACATCTTTGGAATGAATTGAAACGCCGAATGAGATGTTCGACGAGCCGGTGTCCACATACTTTTGGTCATGTAGTTTATTTACGCTTCACCTCTTCCTCTCTGATAGTATGCATGCATACAAGGACCGGACATTTTTCATTAAGAGCTTAATGGAAACATGCAGCAATAGCAAGCCTACCCAGCTAGCACAGTGGAATTGGCCCAGAAGCGGCTCTCTTCGGGGTATCACGGGTATTGAACCAGCGTCTGTAGCAACGCAGCTTGCACTGCGATACAGCATATCAGACCGCTGCGCCACTCGGGAGGCCCCGCCCACAAAGTATCAACAAAGTAAAATACTACTTAAACAGGAAAGACTCTTAAAGAATTGTATTTATTTTCACAGAAACAATGAGAAAATATGGAAAAATAAATAAGAAATGTTAATTTTATAAATCATCTGCCAGAGAGTAGCCTCAATCGTCCCGAGCCCCAAGTAATACATTTGGGCCAGATCACTCACACCAGAATCGGCCCGCGCTCAATCCTCGCCATAAGTAATACTGCCGAATGCGGCTCAGACTCGGCCCACATGACTCTCAGCCGGAATCAGCCCAGATCCACTGGGTTTCGTCTTAGTCAAATTAGTAAATAGTATAGCCTATTATAGAACATGCAACTCCTGTAGTGAAGCAGCTAATAAAATGTAATTTGCCCAAATGCAATTAGCGGAAAACAAAGTTCTGTATGTGACAGAGATGAAAATCTCTGTTAGAGACTTAGAAAAGTGGGGAATCTAATAGCAACTACAATGATGGGTTGCTAATATGACTTGGATTGTGCATTTGGCTTCTGGACAAAGAAAGAAAGTTGATCTGAAAACCAATAAAAAAGGAGAGAAATGCTGGTTAATGTAATGAGGAAGTCTTATATTTCTGTAAGGCTACTTTGATGCAAGGTAAGACATGCCTCATTATTTGAGGTAAAGTAACAATTCTACTGCCTCAAGCTCAGGTGGCGCGTTGATAGTCAACGGTATCAGAATGGCGAATGCGCTTGAGATTGAGAAAAAAAATAGATCCGTTTTTAACACTCATGTTATTTGTTGCTTACAAAAGGAGGTTTCACTCCTACAGACTTTTTGAGGAGCTACAATGCCTTGCAAAAGTATTCATCCCCCGTGGCGTTTTCCCTGTTTTGTTGCATTACAACCTGTAATTTTTATTTGGATTTCATGTAATTGACAAACACAAAATAGTCCAAATTGGTGAAGTGAAATGAAAAAAATAACTTATTTTAAAAACATTTTTTTTTTAAATGGAAAAGTGCTGTGTGCATATGTATTCCCTTTGCTATGAAGCCCCTAAATAAGATCTGGTGCAACCAATTACCTTCGGAAGTCACATAATTAGTTAAATAAAGTCACCTGTTCTGAAAGGCCCCAGAGTCTGCCACACCACTAAGCAAGAGGCACCAGGAAGACCAAGGAGCTCTCCAAACAGGTCAGGGACAAAGTTGTGGAGAAGTACAGATCAGGGTTGGGTTATAAAAAATATGGCACCACAACAAACCAGCCAAGAGTGGGCCTCCCACCAAAACTCACGGACCAGGCAAGGAGGGCATTAATCAGAGAGGCAACAAAGAGTGGCCAGAAAAAAGCCATTGCTTAAAGAAAAAAATAAGCAAACACATTTGGTGTTTTCCAAAAGTCATGTGGGAGACTCCCCAAATATATGGAAGAAGGTACTCTGGTCAGATGAGACTAAAATTGACCTTTTTTGCCATCAAGGAAAATGCAATGTCTGGCGCAAACCCAACACCTCTCATCACCCCGAGAACACCATCGGCAGGGACTGGGAAACTGGTCAGAATTGAAGGAATGATGGATGCCGCCAAATACAGGGAAATTCTGGAGGAAAACCTGTTTGTCTTCCAGAGATTTGAGACTTTGGAGGTTCACCTTCCAGCAGGACAATGACCCTAAGCATACTGCTAAAGTAACACTCGAGTGGTTTAAGGGGAAACATTTAAAATGTCTTGGAATGGCCTAGTCAAAGCCCAGACCTCAATCCAATTGAGAATCTGTGGTATGACTTAAGGATTTCTGTACACCAGAGGAACCCATCCAACTTGAAGGAGCTGGAGAAGTTTTGTCTTATAGAGACTTGCAGCTGTAATTTCTGCAAAAGGTGGGGTATGTTGTGTAATTTTAATTCCAGGTTGTAATGCAACAAAATAGGAAAAATGCCCAGGGGGGTGAATACTTTCTCAAGACGCTGTACTCTCCTTAAGCTAGGCTCTGTATGCTGTGCGTGTGATAACTAATGAAAATACACACGTGCACATTTTTAATTCCACACAATTATGCAAATTAACCAGTAGACCGATAAGCAAAGGTCAAATGTATTTTCGGCTGCCAACCGATTTAACAGTAACACCTGGTTAGTGTCCACCCATTTTAGGGGATGAAAAGTATTGGGACAAATTCACTTATGTGTTTTAAATTAGTAAAAAGTTAGTGTTTGGTCCCATATTCATGGCATGCAATGAGTGAGAAAGTTATAGAGGCACGAATAGCATACATGGGACCAAACACTAACTGTCCCAGAAACCGATGGAATGGGCCAGAACCAGAACACACCACAAGAGGGCACTAGGAGCCATAGCCCACTGGAAAGTGTGCCTGCCTGTGGAGTGACTTTGCTTCATTCAAATGCCCCCTTTGTCTGGGAGACTAGACAAAGGAGACCACTGTAAAGTGATTTTACATTTGCTTAGGTCTAACCCATCTTCATTGAAACGCCTATATATATTAGGCTAGGCAGATTTTATGTTTGCTATGCTAATATACCTGTTTTTTACCACCCCATATTATGAATCCAGCAAGGTACATTTTGTAGCAACAAGTAAGATGTTGTCTAACCGTCAGTAGACCAGACTAACTCTTGTTGTGTTTGTGTTTTGCAGCAGGGTGGTGAATGGTCTGGACCCTGGCATGCTGACAGCCATTACAGTACCCCCCGCTCCCTCCCCCCCTGACTTACTGCCCCTCATTGTGTGACAGTGACAGACAGTACCCCTGCCAAGCCCCCCCTCCCTTCTGCCAATGGACAAGGCTTTGTCTTTAAACAGGAAGAGTGCAGTCACTATATGTTGTCTTTGTGTCATTCAGACCAGTTAGTGCTTGTTGTGGAGGAAACAGTGAGGGATTAAAATATACATTGAGTGTACAAAACATTAAGAATACTTCCTAATATTGAGTTTCACCTCCTTTTGCCCTCAGAACAGCCTCAATTTGTCGGGGCATGGACTCTACAAGGTGTCGAAAGTGTTCCACAGGGATGCTGGCCCATATTGACTCCAGTGCTTCCCACAGTTGACAAGTTGGCTGGATGTCCTTTGGGTGGTGGACCATTCTTGATACACACAGGAAACTGTTGAGTGTGAAAAACTCAGCAGCGTTGCCATTCTTGACACAAACCGGTGCACTTGGCACCTACTATCATATCCCGTTATTTTGTCAAGAATGTGTTAACCTGTCTCCTCCCCTTCATCTACACTGACTGAAGTGGATTTAACAGGTGACATCAATAAGGGATCATAGCTTTCACCTGTATTCATCTGTTCAGTCTATGTCATGGAAGGAGCAGGTGTTCATAATGTTTTTTTTTACACTTTCTGTATGTTACTGTAATTTAATTGTTACAATTTGTTACTGTAATTTAACTGTTACAATTTGTCAGTATGTGGCAATAGATACTGTAGCAGGTGAAAGAATATACAGTCATGTGAAAAAGTAAGTTTTTTTTACATATTTGGACAGATGGATATATAATCTTCACTTCGACACTATTGACGGATAAAGGTTACCCAATTTAACAAATCACACAACAACAAAAAAAACTGTTATGCAATTAAAATAAACAAAAATGCATTTTCCTTATGGGGAAAAAGTTAGTACACCCCTACCTTTACCATCACATAAAATGGATACAATTAGAATTAGGTACCAAAACAAGTGAAAATGATTAGAAAACATTAGAGAGAAACTTAGGAGGGTCCAGCCTTCCATAAAGATAAGAACATTGGTCTGGTTTGGTCTTAACCATATGGTTGTGTGGTAACACATAATTCAAAGATCAAAAGACCTACCCGAGGCCCTCAGAAGAAAGATTATTGATGCCCATGAGTCTGGGAAGGGTTACAAATCCATTTCCAAGCAATTCAAAGTACATCATTCCATTGTCCAACGAAAATTCCAGACCACTGGCAAACTACCTAGGACAGGTCGTCCCACCAAAGTCAGCCCAAGATCTGACCGAAAGATGCTCATAGAAGTCTCTAAGAACCCCAGGGTAACATCAAGGGATCTACAGGCCTCTCTTGGCAGGGTTACCTGGGGGTGTACTTACTTTTTCACTTGACTGTAGATTAGAAGAAGAAATAAAATGGATTACTGTATCAAGCAGCTTTGCCTCAGACTGTGGAGAGACCCTGCAATATTCCATCTGTTCTTTTCTATTTATCAATGGAAAACTACGGTTAATGGCTTGGCAGCTGAAACAGGGATGTAGATGTGTTTAATAGCCTGGAAGGATCCTTCAGCACATGGACCTGCTTCTAACAAGAGGCATATTGCCCATCAATAATTGATGGTGGTTTAAATATCCTATGTCAACCTCATCTGCCTTTCTGACCTTGAGTTTAATTCCAGTAGGCTTTTTGAATAATCAAATATTTTACAGTTTTGTTTTATTTATGTTAAAATTGAATGGAAACTGTAAAAATGTTTTGTCTTAAACATGTTCAAAAGGGATGATGAAGGAAATATTACTTGTGTCGTTGTATTCTGGGCTTCTTGCTCTGTTTAACATATTCATCATCATATTGATCATATATTTAAAGATGTGTCATGGTGTTTTAGACCACTTTTGGCAGTATTACGTTTTTGGATTTTAACTGCAAGTTTTGTTGTTGTTTTTTTTAGTGTTGAATTTTTGCTTATCTTATTGCATAAAAAGTTTTTATACAGTGTATTTGTAAAGCATTCAGACCCCTTGACTTTTTCCACATTGTGTTACATTACAACCTTATTCTAAAATTGATTTAAATAGTCCCCCCCCCCCCTCAATCTGCAAAGCAAAAACAGGTTTTTAGAAATGTATCAACAAAAAAAATGGAAATATCACATTTACATACGTAAATATTCAGACCCTTTACTCAGTACTTTGTTGAAACATCTTTGGCAGCCTTGAGTCTTCTTGGGTATGACGCTACAAGCTTGGCACCTGTATTTGGGGAGTTTCTCCCATTCTTCTCTGCAGATCCTCTCAAGCTCTGTCAGGTTGGATGGGGAGCGTCGCTGCGCAGCTACTTTCAGGTCACTCCAGAAATGTCTGATCAGGTTAAAGTCCGGGCTCTGGCTAGGCCACTCAAGGACATTCAGAGACTTGTTCCGAAGCCACTCCTGTGTTGTCTTGGCTGTGTGCCTAGGGTCATTATCCTGTTGGAAGGTGAACCTTCGCCCCAGTCTGAGGTCCTGAACGCTATAGAGCAGGTTTTCATCAAGGATCTCTCTGTACTCCGTTCATCTTCCTGCCTAGTCTCCCAGTCCCTGCCGCTGAAAAATATCCCCATAGCATGCCACCACCATGCTTCAATGTAGGGATGGTACCTGGTTTCCTCCAAACGTCTCACTTGGCATTTAGGCCAAAGAGTTCAATCTTGGTTTCATCAGACCAGAGAATCTGGTTTCTCATGGTCTGAGAGTCATTTATGTGCCTTTTGTCAAACTCCAAGCGGGCTGTCATGTGCCTTTTACTGAGGAGTGGCTTCCGTCTGGCCACTACCATAAAGGCCTGATTGGTGGAGTGCTGCAGAGATGGTTGTGTTTCTGGAAGGTTCTCCCATATCCACAGAGGAACTCTGGAGCTCTGTCAGAGTGACCATCAGGTTTTTGGTCACCTCCCTGACCAAGGCCCTTCTCCCTCGATCGCTTAGTTTGGCCGGACGGCCAAAGAGTCTTGTTGGAGTCATGCTGCAGATATTGTTTGTAACCCTTCCCCAGATCTGTGCCTCGACACAATTCTGTCTCTGAGCTCTACGGACAATTCCTTCGAGTCTAATCAAGTTGTAGAAACACCTCAAGGATGATCAATGGGAACAAGATGGGAACAAGAGCGAAGGGTCTGAATACTTATGTAAATAAGGTATTTCTATTTTTATATTTATTACATTTGCCAAAAAATCTAAAAACCTGTTTTCACTTTGTCATTGAAAATATTATGTGTAGATTGATGAGGAATTTGTATTTATTTAATCTATTTCAGAATTAGGCTGTAATCTAACAAAATGTGGAAAAAGTAAAGGGGTCTGAATACTTTCTGAATGCACTGTATATCACACAACCCTGTGTTGGCAACCTATATTTCAAGGAAGTAGCACTTCATCCTGTGCAAATATTAGTTTTATTCAAGTGTGATATTGCCTGTTTGTATGTTGGTTTTAATGTACATAGTTTTGTTAATTTATTTCAGATGTATTTTATGGCATGATGCGTTCAAATAGAACATTTGATTATACATCAGTCTATTAGTCATGTATCATGATGTCTTCAAATGTTGAGAAAATAAAAATACGTAAAGCCAGTGAACTTCAGAGTCCACAATCCAAATACATCAAAAACAAAATATAATACACCAGACCTTCAACTGATTTATTGCACACAGAAGATTTTATAAGGATAATTTAGTTGCTAATGGAAGCCTGCAGAACCCCGGTCAGCCTTCAACTTGAGTTAGTTGAGAGGGGGGCTAGCCTGCATCGTCACTTTTTTTTATTTGACCTTTATTTAACTAGGCAAGTCAGTTAAGAACAAATTTTTATTTAAAATGGCGGCCTACCTACAGGGTCAGCCCTAGGAGCAAATTAGGGTTAAGTGCCTTGCTCAAGGACACATCGATAGGTTTTTCACCTTGTCACCTACGGTATTCGAACCAGCGACCTTTCGGTTACTGGCCCAACGCTCTAACCGCTAGGCTAGGCTAGGCTAGGCTAGGCTACCTGCTGTCACTTCACACAGTAGCTCAAACTGAGCATGTTAGTTCTCCATGAGATGCCAGTTTAGCCGACTTTGGTTTCAGTGCGTTGTTGAGTCTTCACATAGGAATGAATGGTGTCACGTTATCGATGGCTTTGTCCATTCATTGGTCGCAACCCAAGTCTTATTCCCTCCATCCAACCTCTCACTGGCACCGCCCAATGACTACTGAGCTTTCATCGAACCAATCACATTGATTCTGCCATCAAGGTTTTTGATTCTTTGGTCTGATGAAAACAAGATTGAACTCTTTGGCATGAGTGCCAAGCGTCACGTCTGGAGGAAACTTGGCACCATCCCTACGGTGAAGCATGGTGGTGCGCACTTCACAGAGCGCAAATAAATGCTAGAACGCGACAGCAGGATCTCACTAGTTCCTGCTTGGCTCTGGCCACTTCCTTGCTTGTTCTGCCCGCTATGATTCATTTGCTCCCATTGGAAACGACAGGCTCTGGTTTAGGGTTAAAAATCTTTGCAGAAGCACGGTGGATGCCCTCAATGGTGCTGCCCATACTAAAATGGACTTTTGGCTACTTGAGGCCTCTATCATTTTCTATGGCTGGAACCAGGGTCATCTGCCTCGCCAACACACATGACCACCCGATTGACATTGCTCTGGTGTGATTTTGGCCCATTCTTCCACACAAACAGTCTTCAAATCTTGAAGGTTCCGTGGGCCTCTTCTATGAATCTTGATCTTCAGTTCTTTCCATAGATTTTCAATGGGATTTAAGTCAGGTGATTGGCTGGGCCATTCTAGCAGCTTTATTTTCTTTCTTTGAAACCAATTGAGAGTTTCCTTGGCTGTGTGTTTGGGATCATTGTCTTGCTGAAATGTCCACCCTCGTTTCATCTTCATCATCCTGGTAGATGGCAGCAGATTTTTGTCAAGAATGTCTCGGTAAATTTGCCCATTCATCCTTCCTTCAATTATGTGAAGTTTGCCAGTACCATTTGCTAAAAAGCAGCCCCACACCATGATGTTCCCACCTCCAAACTTCACTGTTGGTATGGTGTTTTTAGGGTGATGTGCAGTGCCATTTCTCCTCCAAACATGGTGTGTATTATGACATCTAAACAGTTCAATTTTGCTCTCATCTGACCACACTATATTCTCCCAGTATTTCACTGGTTTTTCCAAATGTTGTGCAGTAAACTTTAAACGAGCTTCAACATGCTTTTTTTTTCAACAATGGAGTCTTGCGTGGTGAGCGTGCATACAGGCCATGGCGGTGGAGTGCATTACTTACTGTTTTCTTTGAGACAACAGTACCTGCTAATTGCAGGTCTTTTTAAAGCTCTCCACAAGTGGTCCTTGGCTCTTGGACAACTCTTCTGATTATTCTTTTCAGAAATCTTGTCAGAAATCTGTCAGAAATCTTGCGAGGAGCACCTGGTCGAGGCAAATTTATGGTGAAATTATTGTCTTTCCACTTCCGTATTATGGCCCCAACAGTGCTCACTGGAACATTCAGAAGCTTAGAAATGCGCCTATAACCAATGCCATCATTATGTTTTGCAACAATTAGGTTGCGATGTCTTGAGACAGCTCTTTGCTTTTACCCATCATGAGATGTGTCTTGTGTGACACCTTGACAATGAGACCTTTTTGTAGGCCATCAGTTGGGACTGAACCAGCTGATATTAATTTGCACTGACAGGGGGCTGGATTGCTTTTTATTTACTGATAGTTTTCAGCTGTTGTCTTGGCTTTCCATGCCTTTTTACACCTCCCTTTCTTCATGTGTTCAATACTTTTCCCCTGTGTCATTTCACATTATTACACATAACTTAATTTCTGAACTTATTTGTTTTGGTTTCTTTGTATGTATGGATTACTTGGGTTGTTACCGACATCTGGTGAAACGTTCATGTCAATAGCACCTTTGGAAATATATTTACTGAGAAAAATGGTGACGTGTTCAATACTTATTTCACCCTCTGTACCTTATTGCCTTTCTTTGACAATGATTCAGAGCCATGAAACATTTAAATTAGGTGAACTTTCCACATTGAAAACCTTCACAATTATGATGCTCTTGACATTACTTGTTACACACAGTCATCCATCCATTTGTTTGTTGAAAAATTCCCTCACCACAAAAGGCCTGTATGGTACAACCCCCCAGTCCCCCACCAAAGGGAGGCTGTCGTTCTGTCTTCCCAGCCCAGTCTCTGTTATGACCATTGGGTCGATTTCTCATGATGCCTTCTTCTTCTCTGCTAGCTCCTCCATCCATCCAGAGGTGGGACCAAATCACTATTGTTTGAGTCACAAGCAAGTCTCAAGTCACAAGGTCTGAATCTCAAGTCGAGTCCCAAGTAGAACAGGTCAAGACTTGAGTCAAGTCCCGTGCATTCTAAGAGCAAGTCAAGTTGTCTCAAGTTAATAAAAAAAAAAAATCTATACATGCAATGACTTGTTCAACTACAAATCTATGTCTATTTATTGAGGCTACTGTACCAGACAGACCTTTTCATTATTTTGATTAGCCTAT
Organism: Thymallus thymallus; assembly: GCA_023634145.1. Classification (NCBI taxonomy): domain Eukaryota; kingdom Metazoa; phylum Chordata; class Actinopteri; order Salmoniformes; family Salmonidae; genus Thymallus; species Thymallus thymallus. Next base: position 3,118,662 of record CM042387.1, read on the forward strand.
GTAGTTGTAAAATAGTGACCTTGTAGCAGTCGTAAGGGCTTGACATCAGCAGCAGGCAAGGCAGGTTGACGTGCTCAGAGTGTAGATTTATTTACAGGCCTTGGTGCTCCAATGGTGAACGCGCCATATCATACAACATATACCAAAAATATACACAGACAACAGGTCCCAAAAAATATTGCTCTAACAAAAATATAAACGCAACATGTGAAGTGCTTGTCCCATGTTTCATGAGCTGAAATAAAAAATCCCAGAAAAAGCCTATTTCTCTCAAATTTGGTGCAAAATCTGTTTATTTCCCTGTTATTGAGCATTTCTCCTTTGCCAATATAATCCATCCACCTGACAGGTGTGGCATATCAAGAATGTTAATTTCTCTACCATAAGCTGCCTCCACATGTAACCACGCCAGCCCAGGACCTCCACATCCGGCTTCTTCAACAGACCACGTGTAACCACGCCAGCCCAGGACCTCCACATCTGGCTTCTTCAACAGACCACGTGTATCCACGCCAGCCCAGGACCTCCACATCTGGCTTCTTCAACAGACCACGTGTAACCACGCCAGCCCAGGACCTCCACATCCGGCTTCTTCAACAGACCACGTGTAACCACGCCGGCCCAGGACCTCCACATCTGGCTTCTTCAACAGACCACGTGTATCCACGCCAGCCCAGGACCTCCACATCTGGCTTCTTCAACAGACCACGTGTAACCACGCCGGCCCAGGACCTCCACATCCGGCTTCTTCAACAGACCACGTGTAACCACGCCGGCCCAGGACCTCCACATCTGGCTTCTTCAACAGACCACGTGTAACCACGCCAGCCCAGGACCTCCACATCTGGCTTCTTCAACAGACCACGTGTAACCACGCCAGCCCAGGACCTCCACATCCGGCTTCTTCACCTGTGGGATCGTCTGACTCTGTAAAATCTTTGAAATTGTTGCATTTATATTTTTGTTCAGTATAGTATTCTATACTTATACTTTTACTAAAACATACTTAAAAGTACTACTTAAGTAGTTTTTTGGGGTATCTGTACTTTGCAATTAATTTTTTTGACAACTTCTACTTTTTACTCCACTACATTCCAAAAGAAAATATGTACTTGTTACTCCATACATTTTCCCCGAGACACAGAAGTACTCGTTACATTTTGAATGCTGAAGCAGGACTGCAACATGGTTCAATTCACACACTCATCAATATAATGAGTTGTCAACCCTACTGCCTCTGATCTGCTCAATAGACACAAATACTGCTTTTGTATTGGATGTCTGAGTGTGCCGTCTGGTTTGCTATATATAAGGAATTTGATGAATTGCATTTCCGTTTACTTTTTACTTTCACTCAAGTACGACAATTGAGTACTTTTTCTACCACTGTACTTAAGTAGTATTTTACTGGGTGACTTTTACTTGTCATTTTCTATTAATGTATCTTTACTTTTACTCATGTATGACAATTTAGTACTTATTCCACCACTAGTGGGGGATTGCATCCATTTAAAGAGGACAACACAGGCTACCACTAGATGATATGGACACAGAATGCAGCTCCAGTCAGGTTGTGGTGTGGAGAGTAATTACAGTGCACTCTTAAAGTATTCAGACCCCTTGACTTTTTCCACGTTTTGTTACGTTACAACCTTATTCTAAAATGGATTAAATACAAATGTTCCCTCATCAATCTACACTGAATACCCCATAATAACACAATACCCCATAATGACACAATACCCCATAATAACACAATACTCCATAATGACACAATACCCCATAATGACCCAATACCCCATAATGACTCAATACCCCATAATGACCCAATACCCCATAATGACCCAATACCCCATAATGACACAATACCCCATAATGATACAATACCCCATAATGACACAATACCCCATAATGACTCAATACCCCATAATGACACAATACCCCATAATGACTCAATACCCCATAATGATACAATACCCCATAATGACACAATACCCCATAATGATACAATACCCCATAATGACACAATACTCCATAATGACACAATACCCCATAATGACCCAATACCCCATAATGACTCAATACCCCATAATGATACAATACCCCATAATGACACAATACCCCATAATGACACAATACCCCATAATGACACAATACCCCATAATGACACAATACCCCATAATGACACAATACCCCATAATGACACAATACCCCATAATGACCCGATACCCCATAATGACTCAATACCCCATAATGACCCAATACCCCATAATGACTCAATACCCCATAATGATACAATACCCCATAATGACACAATACCCCATAATGATACAATACCCCATAATGACACAATACCCCATAATGACACAATACCCCATAATGACACAATACCCCATAATGACCCAATACCCCATAATGATACAATACCCCATAATGACCCAATACCCCATAATGATACAATACCCCATAATGACACAATACCCCATAATGACACAATACCCCATAATGACTCAATACCCCATAATGACACAATACCCCATAATGACTCAATACCCCATAATGACACAATACCCCATAATGATACAATACCCCATAATGACACAATACCCCATAATGACACAATACCCCATAATGACACAATACCCCATAATGACACAATACCCCATAATGACAAAGCGAAAACAGGTTTTTAGAACATTTTGCAAATGTATAAAATCTTAAAAACAGAAATACCCTATTTACATAAGTATTCAGACCCTTTGCTATGAGACTCGAAATTGAGCTCAGGTGCTTCCTGTTTCCATTGTTCATTCTTGAGATGTTTATAACTTGATTGGAGTCCATCTGTGTTAAATTAAATTGATTGGAAAGGCACACACCTGTCTATATAAGGTCCCACAGTTGACAGTTTAAAAACCAAGCCATGAGGTTGAAGGAATTGTCTGTAGGGCGCAGAGACAGGATTGAAGGTCCCCAAGAACACAGTGGCCTCCATTATTCTTAAATGGAAGAAGTTTGGAACCACCACACCACATTGATGTTGCTTCATGGTAGACAACAACCACGGGCCACGAAATGTTGCAAAACATTCTTATTCCACTAATATCTTGCAAAAACAAGGGCAACAACTATAGTGACCTCCCCCACTGAGTAATAACAACAGGCCTCCCCCACTGAGGAATAACAACGGGACCTCCCCCACTGAGGAATAACAACGGGACCTCCCCCACTGAGTAATAACAACGGGACCTCCCCCACTGAGGAATAACAACGGGACCTCCCCCACTGAGTAATAACAACGGGACCTCCCCAAGCAAAACCTGCACGTACAACGACTTTAGCCAGATCCGCCCCCTTCATTACGAAACACATTGGTTAAAACAATTGAATCCTGTGATAGTTTAAAGAAACACATGAATATAGTTGTCACCTATTTACCAATAAAGTAAAACAGTAGTAATATCCTCCTCCTCGAAACAGCCTACAGGGATACACTATATAGCCCCAAAACAGCCTACAGGGATACACTATATAGCCCCAAAACAGCCTACAGGGATACACTATATAGCCCCAAAACAGCCTACAGGGATACACTATATAGCCCCAAAACAGCCTACAGGGATACACTATATAGCCCCAAAACAGCCTACAGGGATACACTATATAGCCCCAAAACAGCCTACAGGGATACACTATATAGCCCCAAAACAGCCTACAGGGATACACTATATAGCCCCAAAACAGCCTACAGGGATACACTATATAGCCCCAAAACAGCCTACAGGGATACACTATATAGCCCCGAAACAGCCTACAGGGATACACTATATAGCCCCAAAACAGCCTACAGGGATACACTATATAGCCCCAAAACAGCCTACAGGGATACACTATATAGCCCCAAAACAGCCTACAGGGATACACTATATAGCCCCAAAACAGCCTACAGGGATACACTATATAGCCCCAAAACAGCCTACAGGGATACACTATATAGCCCCGAAACAGCCTACAGGGATACACTATATAGCCCCGAAACAGCCTACAGGGATACACTATATAGCCCCAAAACAGCCTACAGGGATACACTATATAGCCCCGAAACAGCCTACAGGGATACACTATATAGCCCCAAAACAGCCTACAGGGATACACTATAGAGCCCCAAAACAGCCTACAGGGATACACTATATAGCCCCAAAACAGCCTACAGGGATACACTATATAGCCCCGAAACAGCCTACAGGGATACACTATATAGCCCCAAAACAGCCTACAGGGATACACTATATAGCCCCGAAACAGCCTACAGGGATACACTATATAGCCCCGAAACAGCCTACAGGGATACACTATATAGCCCCAAAACAGCCTACAGGGATACACTATATAGCCCCGAAACAGCCTACAGGGATACACTATATAGCCCCAAAACAGCCTACAGGGATACACTATATAGCCCCAAAACAGCCTACAGGGATACACTATATAGCCCCAAAACAGCCTACAGGGATACACTATATAGCCCCAAAACAGCCTACAGGGATACACTATATAGCCCCAAAACAGCCTACAGGGATACACTATATAGCCCCAAAACAGCCTACAGGGATACACTATATAGCCCCAAAACAGCCTACAGGGATACACTATATAGCCCCGAAACAGCCTACAGGGATACACTATATAGCCCCAAAACAGCCTACAGGGATACACTATATAGCCCCAAAACAGCCTACAGGGATACACTATATAGCCCCAAAACAGCCTACAGGGATACACTATATAGCCCCAAAACAGCCTACAGGGATACACTATATAGCCCCAAAACAGCCTACAGGGATACACTATATAGCCCCGAAACAGCCTACAGGGATACACTATATAGCCCCGAAACAGCCTACAGGGATACACTATATAGCCCCAAAACAGCCTACAGGGATACACTATATAGCCCCGAAACAGCCTACAGGGATACACTATATAGCCCCAAAACAGCCTACAGGGATACACTATAGAGCCCCAAAACAGCCTACAGGGATACACTATATAGCCCCAAAACAGCCTACAGGGATACACTATATAGCCCCGAAACAGCCTACAGGGATACACTATATAGCCCCAAAACAGCCTACAGGGATACACTATATAGCCCCGAAACAGCCTACAGGGATACACTATATAGCCCCGAAACAGCCTACAGGGATACACTATATAGCCCCAAAACAGCCTACAGGGATACACTATATAGCCCCGAAACAGCCTACAGGGATACACTATATAGCCCCAAAACAGCCTACAGGGATACACTATATAGCCCCAAAACAGCCTACAGGGATACACTATATAGCCCCAAAACAGCCTACAGGGATACACTATATAGCCCCAAAACAGCCTACAGGGATACACTATATAGCCCCAAAACAGCCTACAGGGATACACTATATAGCCCCGAAACAGCCTACAGGGATACACTATATAGCCCCAAAACAGCCTACAGGGATACACTATATAGCCCCAAAACAGCCTACAGGGATACACTATATAGCCCCAAAACAGCCTACAGGGATACACTATATAGCCCCAAAACAGCCTACAGGGATACACTATATAGCCCCAAAACAGCCTACAGGGATACACTATATAGCCCCAAAACAGCCTACAGGGATACAATATATCTCAATATAAGGAGATGATGGTGGACTTCAGGAAACAGCAGAGGGAGCACCACTCTATCCACATCAATGGGACCACAGTGGAGAAGATGGAAAGCTCCAAGTTCCTCAGCGTTCACATCACTGACAAACTGAAATGGTCCACCCACACAGACAAATCAATCAAAGTGTATTTGTCACATGTGCCTAATACACATGTGCCTTACAGTGAAATGCTTACTTACAAGCCCTTAACCAACAATACAACAGGTGTAGACCTTACAGTGAAATGCTTACTAACAAGCCCTTAACCAACAATACAACAGGTGTAGACCTTACAGTGAAATGCTTACTAACAAGCCCTTAACCAACAATACAACAGGTGTAGACCTTACAGTGAAATGCTTACTAACAAGCCCTTAACCAACAATACAACAGGTGTAGACCTTACAGTGAAATGCTTACTAACAAGCCCTTAACCAACAATACAACAGGTGTAGACCTTACAGTGAAATGCTTACTAACAAGCCCTTAACCAACAATACAACAGGTGTAGACCTTACAGTGAAATGCCTACTAACCAACAATACAACAGGTGTAGACCTTACAGTGAAATGCTTACTAACAAGCCCTTAACCAACAATACAACAGGTGTAGACCTTACAGTGAAATGCTTACTAACAAGCCCTTAACCAACAATACAACAGGTGTAGACCTTACAGTGAAATGCTTACTAACAAGCCCTTAACCAACAATACAACAGGTGTAGACCTTACAGTGAAATGCTTACTAACAAGCCCTTAACCAACAATACAACAGGTGTAGACCTTACAGTGAAATGCTTACTAACAAGCCCTTAACCAACAATACAACAGGTGTAGACCTTACAGTGAAATGCCTACTAACCAACAATACAACAGGTGTAGACCTTACAGTGAAATGCTTACTAACAAGCCCTTAACCAACAATACAACAGGTGTAGACCTTACAGTGAAATGCTTACTAACAAGCCCTTAACCAACAATACAACAGGTGTAGACCTTACAGTGAAATGCTTACTAACAAGCCCTTAACCAACAATACAACAGGTGTAGACCTTACAGTGAAATGCTTACTGACAAGCCCTTAACCAACAATACAACAGGTGTAGACCTTACAGTGAAATGCTTACTGACAAGCCCTTAACCAACAATACAACAGGTGTAGACCTTACAGTGAAATGCTTACTTACAAGCCCTTAACCAACAATACAACAGGTGTAGACCTTACAGTGAAATGCTTACTAACAAGCCCTTAACCAACAATACAACAGGTGTAGACCTTACAGTGAAATGCTTACTAACAAGCCCTTAACCAACAATACAACAGGTGTAGACCTTACAGTGAAATGCTTACTAACAAGCCCTTAACCAACAATACAACAGGTGTAGACCTTACAGTGAAATGCTTACTAACAAGCCCTAACCAACAATACAACAGGTGTAGACCTTACCGTGAAATGCTTACTAACAAGCCCTTAACCAACAATACAACAGGTGTAGACCTTACAGTGAAATGCTTACTGACAAGCCCTTAACCAACAATACAACAGGTGTAGACCTTACAGTGAAATGCTTACTTACAAGCCCTTAACCAACAATACAACAGGTGTAGACCTTACAGTGAAATGCTTACTAACAAGCCCTTAACCAACAATACAACAGGTGTAGACCTTACAGTGAAATGCTTACTAACAAGCCCTTAACCAACAATACAACAGGTGTAGACCTTACAGTGAAATGCTTACTAACAAGCCCTTAACCAACAATACAACAGGTGTAGACCTTACAGTGAAATGCTTACTAACAAGACCTTAACCAACAATACAACAGGTGTAGACCTTACAGTGAAATGCTTACTAACAAGCCCTTAACCAACTGTGCAGTTTTTAAGTAAAGAAATAAAGAACAGTAAAATTACAGTAAAAAAATGATATATACAGGTGGTATTATAAGGGCATAAGGCGAGACCCAGATGCAGACACAGGAGGCAGATGTTTTGAGCTCTGATATTTATTATAGTACAAGGGGTAGGAAAAAGGCAGGCAACCTCAGGAGGCTAAAGAATTTTGGCTTATCACCCAAAACCCTCACAAACTTCTACAGATGCACAATTGAGAGCATCCTGTCGGGCTGGATCACCGCCTGGTACGGCAACTGCACCGCCCATAACTGCAAAGCTCTCCAGAGGGTGGTGCGGTCTGCCCAACGCATTATTGGGGGCAAACTTCCCGCCCTCCTGGACACCTACAGCACCCGTTGCCACAGGAGGCCCAAAAGATCATCAAAGACATCAACTACGCCGAGCCACTGCCTGTTCACCCCGCTATCATCCAGAAGGAAAGGTCAGTACAGGTGCATCAAAGCTGGGACCGAGAGACTGAAAAACAGCTTCTATGTCGCGGCAGGGGCTCTTCTCCTCGCCCCCCCGACAGCTCCCATAGACCCCCAAAATAAAATTGAATGGGGGTTTTTCCAGGCTGTTGGCTGGGCCTGCCTCTTGGACCGCCGCTGCCCTGGATCCTATCCCAGATCCAGAGCCAGATAGTGGAGGTACTCCTCCTGGGAGATAAGCTCCTTACCTCCGAGGAGTTCCTCCACTGTCCAGCTCTGCTCGGAGGTGGATCTATCTGTCACGGCGTGAAGGCAGGACACGAGGCGCAGAGCTATGGTAAATAGACATTCCTTTCATTATAACTTTACAAAATAACAACGGAGAGAACGCAACCATGAACCGATGTGCACCATGCACAAAACAAAGATCCACAACGCAGGTGGGAAAATCATGAACTTCACATGTCACCGAATAATTTCTTATGAAGGTCTACAGTATTCTCAACATCACTCTGTAGGTTAGCACCATGGAGTAGCCAGAGGACAACTAGTTTAATAATGACAACTTCCGGAGGACGTCTTCCAACCTTCCAAGAGAGAGAGAGATAAAGAGCTAGTTATATTGTCTTTTGTTCATTTTCACTTACTTAGCTGGCGAATGCAGCTACCAGTTTAACTTACTCAAACACCCGGCTCAAACAGAGAGGAATGCTATGTTACCTAGCTGGCTACGGCTATCCAACTCTGGAACTCTTCCAAGTCAAGGTACGTTTTTGGTTTTATTAATTTATTGCCACCGGGGGGCGCTGGTGTAACTGCTAAACTGCTTGCTGACTGTACACTGTACTGCATGATAGTAGCTGGTTTGCTAACACGTTAGCTACTTGAACAATGTTGTTGACTTGATGTTAGCTAATATGTTGACAACGATGTAAGCTGTGTTTAGCGGTTATGATGTGAAGGTTTGGCTTGGAAAGGTTTTTTCACCTGGCCACAGAAGGAATTATAAAACGATCTGGCTGCTATGAAAGTGAACTGTGTTTGCGTGTGATCGGGTGCATTCATTTAGCCGATTCTGATTAAAAACGTTTCTTAAACGGGAGCAATAGGAACAAAACGGTGATAAATATACCAGAATTTGTCCAACAGAAACTCTCGTTTGCAACTGTTGGACTAATGATTACACTCCAGATCAGTTAGACGCAAGCAAGAGTGTGCAAGGCGGTATTGAATGTGTCAATGTGTGTCACCTTGATTACTAAAATATCTCTCGACTTGTGCACCTACGTTGTAAACTTTCATTCATATGCTAGCTTGTAGCAACCACATGATGAGTATAGAAGAACAGTTGAGGATCATGTAGTAGCCTAAACCTATCAAAGTTACATTGAGCTGGTTGAATCCAATATGCTGCAATAGAAATAAGGCCATGCTTATAAAAACATGTATCGTCCTCACTACTCTTAAACGTCACCGGCCGCCACTGCACTCCTTCACTGAATGCTTCTGTGTATTTCCAGGGGGGTCTATGTAACCTGATCGGGAGTGCAGTGACCAGATCCTACAAAGCGAAGACCTCCCTTTGGTAAAGGGTTGTCTGTTAAGCTGGCATGAGGAGACTGTGCTATCGCCATGAACCTTACCACGCCCACCTCATGCTCCCAAACCACCAACGCCGCACTGCCACAGTGCATGCTGTTCTTCTCCACCTCCCAGAGCCCACGCCTGCGTAACTTGGCCTCTGTGTTCCTCCAGGACTGCTGCACTAAGGAGCAGGTGGCCATGGCAGAGGCACCCATGCAGGGACATCCTCCTACAGCACTGGGATCCCCCTTCCTAAGGACTAGGCTAGTCTGGAGACATGATAGCTAGATGTCTGATCTATTAAAACTGGATATTTGAAATTGTATTATGCTCTTTATGAGAGGAACAGAGAATCACGTAGGTGTGCACAATGACTCATGGAGGAGGACTTTGTATCAAACATTCTTTCCAATACTTAAAATTGCTTTACACTTCAATGCCACAGGAGGGAGACAGTACCTCTGGTTTGCTTTGCCACGTTGAAGTGAACTTGCAAGGCGCTGCATAGAATCCGGTATCTACAAATCGCAATGTATCCCAAACAGCTTCTAAAGATTAGCCTTTTTACTGATCCTCTGGAATGTGGGGATGGTCTGAATATCACAGATACTGCAGCATCATACTGACTGGGTGGTTTGGGCTGGTCTGGTGCTCCACATCCCAGGTGTGGTGGAGAATGACAGATATTCTTGGCCTGGTCATAGTCAAAAGTTTTTCATAAAATACTTATCTTTGGGAGCAGTCAATATCACCAAATCTGGTCAATATTGAGCCAAATCTCATGTCTGTGACCCATTACTATGCTGGTCAGTGACATCTTGACATACAGTATGGTCCCAAAGAAAAGTATCTGCATTCAGTAAACAAATCTCAATATTTGTCAAACTCAATGCCTTCCTTAGATACACCCATATGTATTTTCCATTAGATTTTCAAGGCATGAGTAGGCTGGACCTATGATCTTTTTGGCCCTCTGATCTTTTCCAAGGCAGGGTCTGGGTCTCTCATCCAGAAATACTGCAGACCTGGCTCAGATAAGCGTCAGGTGCAGAGCATATGTATCATGGAAAAAGAAACCTGAAAGTAAACCCTAACCAGCTGTGTGTCTGCATGCTTCTATAGGCGTGTTTGAGACAATCGTCCACCTGCCACTGAGCTCAATGGAACAGCTAAAAACGTCTGTCCTCCGATAAAAACAGACACACCTACGCCCGACTTTTAATGGTGCTGTACATGTTTTATTTTAAGACATTCGAAACGTATTCAGACCCCTTTACTTTTTCCACATTTTGTTACGTTACGGCCTTATTCTAAAATGGATTAAATAAAAATCCTCATCAATCTACACACTATACCCCATAATGACAAAGCGAAAACAGGTTTTTAGAAAATATTCAGACCCTTTGCTATGAGACTTGAAATTGAGCTCAGGTTCATCCTGTTTCCATTCATCATCCTTGAGATGTTTCTACAACTTGATTGGAGTCCACCTGTGGTCAATTCAAATGATTGGACATGATTTGGAAAGGCACACACCTGTCTATATGAGGTCCCACAGTTGATAGTGTCAGAGCAAAAACCAAGCCATGAGGTCGAAGGAATTGTCTGTATAGCTTTGAGACAGGATTGTATCGAGAGACAGATCTGGGGAAGGGTACTAAAACATTTCTGCAGTATTGAAGGTCCCCAAGAACACAGTGGCCTCCATTATTCTTAAATAAAATAGGTTTGGAACCACTAAAACTCTTCCTAGAGCTGGCTGCCCGGCCAAACTAAGCAATCGGGGGAGAAGGGCCTGATGGTCACTCTGACAGAGCTCTAGAGTTCCTCTGTGGATATGGGAGAACCTTCCAGAAGGACAACCATCTCTGCAGCACTCCACCAATCAGGCCTTTATGGTAGAGTGGCCAGACGGAAGCCACTCCTCAGTAAAAGGCACACAACAGCCTGCTTGGAGTTACCTAAAGGACTCTTAGACCACGAGAAACAAGATTCTCTGGACTGATGAAACCAAGATTGAACTCTGAATGCCAAGCGTCACGTATGGAGGAAACCAGGCACCGCTAAGCACCTGGCCAATACCATCCCTACGGGGAAGCATGGTGGTGGCAGCATCATGCTGTAGGGATGTTTTTCAGCGGCAGGCACTGGGAGGCAAGTCAGGATTGAGGGAAAGATGAACGGAGAGATCCTTGATGAAAACCTGCTCCAGAGCACTCAGGACCTCAGACTGGGGTGAAGTCTCTGAATGTCCTTGAGTGGCCCAGCCAGAGCCCAGACTTGAACCCGATCGTACATCTCTGGAGAGACCTGAAAATATCTGTGCAGCGATGCTCCCCATCTCACCTGACAGAGCTTGAGATGATCTGCAGAGAAGGATGGGAGAAACTCCCCAAATACAGGTGTGCCAAGCTTGTAGTGTCATACCCAAGAAGACTCAAGGCTGTAATCGCTGCCAAAGGTTCTTCGACAAAGTACTGAGTAAAGGGTCTGAATACTTAATAAAGTACTGAGTAAAGGGTCTGAATACTTATGTAAATGTGATATTTCAGTTTTTTATTTATAATACATGTGTGTAGATTGATGTCATTATGGGGTATTGTGTATAGATTTATGTCATTATGGGGTATTGGGTGTAGATTGATGTCATTATGGGGTATTTTGTGTAGATTGATGTCATTATGGGGTATTGTGTGTAGATTGATGTCATTATGGGGTATTGTGTGTAGATTGATGTCATTATGGGGTATTGTGTGTAGATTGATGTCATTATGGGGTATTGTGTGTAGATTGATGTCATTATGGGGTATTGTGTGTAGATTGATGACATTATGGGGTATTGTGTGTAGATTGATGTCATTATGGGGTATTGTGTGTAGATTGATGTAATTATGGTGTATTGTGTGTAGATTGATGTCATTATGGGGTATTGTGTGTAGATTGATGTCATTATGGGGTATTGTGTGTAGATTGTCATTATGGGGTATTGGGTGTAGATTGATGTCATTATGGGGTATTGTGTGTAGATTGATGTCATTATGGGGTATTGTGTGTAGATTGATGTCATTATGGGGTATTGTGTGTAGATTGATGTCATTATGGGGTATTGTGTGTAGATTGATGTAATTATGGTGTATTGTGTGTAGATTGATGTCATTATGGGGTATTTTGTGTAGATTGATGTCATTATGGGGTATTGTGTGTAGATTGATGTCATTATGGGGTATTGTGTGTAGATTGATGTCATTATGGGGTATTGTGTGTAGATTGATGTCATTATGGGGTATTGTGTGTAGATTGATGTCATTATGGTGTATTGTGTGTAGATTGATGTCATTATGGGGTATTGTGTGTAGATGTCATTATGGGGTATTGTGTGTAGATTGTCATTATGGGGTATTGTGTGTAGATTGTCATTATGGGGTATTGTGTGTAGATTGATGTCATTATGGGGTATTGTGTGTAGATTGATGACATTATGGGGTATTGTGTGTAGATTGATGTCATTATGGGGTATTGTGTGTAGATTGATGTAATTATGGTGTATTGTGTGTAGATTGATGTCATTATGGGGTATTGTGTGTAGATTGATGTCATTATGGGGTATTGTGTGTAGATTAATGTCATTATGGGGTATTGGGTGTAGATTGATGTCATTATGGGGTATTGTGTGTAGATTGATGTCATTATGGGGTATTGTGTGTAGATTGATGTCATTATGGGGTATTGTGTGTAGATTGATGTCATTATGGGGTATTGTGTGAAGATTTATGTAATTATGGTGTATTGTGTGTAGATTGATGTCATTATGGGGTATTTTGTGTAGATTGATGTCATTATGGGGTATTGTGTGTAGATTGATGTCATTATGGGGTATTGTGTGTAGATTGATGTCATTATGGGGTATTGTGTGTAGATTGATGTCATTATGGGGTATTGTGTGTAGATTGATGTCATTATGGTGTATTGTGTGTAGATTGATGTCATTATGGTGTATTGTGTGTAGATTGATGTCATTATGGGGTATTGTGTGTAGATTGATGTCATTATGGGGTATTGTGTGTAGATTGTCATTATGGGGTATTTTGTGTAGATTGATGTCATTATGGGGTATTGTGTGTAGATTGATGTCATTATGGGGTATTGTGTGTAGATTGATGTCATTATGGGGTATTGTGTATAGATTGATGTCATTATGGGGTATTGGGTGTAGATTTATGTCATTATAGGGTATTTTGTGTAGATTTATGTCATTATGGGGTATTGTGTGTAGATTGATGTCATTATGGGGTATTGTGTGTAGATTGATGTCATTATGGGGTATTGTGTGTAGATTGATGTCATTATGGGGTATTGTGTGTAGATTGATGTCATTATGGGGTATTGTGTATAGATTGATGTCATTATGGGGTATTGGGTGTAGATTGTCATTATGGGGTATTGGGTGTAGATTGATGTCATTATGGGGTATTGGGTGTAGATTGATGTCATTATGGGGTATTGGGTGTAGATTGATGTCATTATGGGGTATTTTGTGTAGATTAATGTCATTATGGGGTATTGTGTGTAGATTGATGTCATTATGGGGTATTTTGTGTAGATTGATGTCATTATGGGGTATTGTGTGTAGATTGATGTCATTATGGGGTATTGTGTGTAGATTGATGTCATTATGGGGTATTGTGTATAGATTGATGTCATTATGGGGTATTGGGTGTAGATTGATGTCATTATGGGGTATTTTGTGTAGATTGATGTCATTATGGGGTATTGTGTGTAGATTGATGTCATTATGGGGTATTGTGTGTAGATTGATGTCATTATGGGGTATTGTGTGTAGATTGATGTCATTATGGGGTATTGTGTGTAGATTAATGTCATTATGGGGTATTGTTGTGTAGATTGATGTCATTATGGGGTATTGTTGTGTAGATTGATGTCATTATGGGGTATTGTGTGTAGATTGATGTCATTATGGGGTATTGTGTATAGATTGATGTCATTATGGGGTATTGTGTGTAGATTGATGTCATTATGGGGTGTTGTGTGTAGATTGATGTCATTATGGGGTGTTGTGTGTAGATTGTCATTATGGGGTGTTGTGTGTAGATTGTCATTATGGGGTATTGTGTGTAGATTGATGTCATTATGGGGTATTGTTGTGTAGATTGATGTCATTATGGGGTATTGTGTGTAGATTGATGTCATTATGGGGTATTGTGTGTAGATTGATGTCATTATGGGGTATTGTGTGTAGATTGATGTCATTATGGGGTATTGTGTATAGATTGATGTCATTATGGGGTATTGTGTATAGATTGATGTCATTATGGTTGTGTTGTGTGTAGATTGATGTCATTATGGGGTGTTGTGTGTAGATTGATTTCATTATGGGGTGTTGTGTGTAGATTGTCATTATGGGGTGTTGTGTGTAGATTGTCATTATGGGGTATTGTGTGTAGATTGATGTCATTATGGGGTATTGTTGTGTAGATTGATGTCATTATGGGGTATTGTGTGTAGATTGATGTCATTATGGGGTATTTTGTGTAGATTGATGTCATTATGGGGTATTGTGTGTAGATTGATGTCATTATGGGGTATTGTGTGTAGATTGATGTCATTATGGGGTATTGTGTGTAGATTGTCATTATGGAGTATTGATGAGAAACATTTTACATTTTAAATGTAATCAATTTTAGAGGAAGTGTGTTTCCACACAAAATGTGGAAAAAGTGAAGGCGTCTGAATACTTTCTGAATGCAGTGTAAAAAGGCAGGTAGAGTTCTTCGACTCTCAACTCTTGGTCCCTGGAGATTTGGTCACATGGCTAAAAAGTGTAAAACATTTATTTGGTGTAAAAAGCATCTTTAGTGTAAGTCACAGGTTGATTAGGTGGTTTTCAAGGCTGTCACAATAACATGATCAGGTTTGGTCCTAAAAATACAGCAAAATCATTTGGCTGTCCGTGTTAAGCTGACTGTGCTTTGTATGGCACCGTGCTGTACATGGCCTCATTTTCCTGTGCTCCTGTGCCTGCTAAAACATAACATTGGTCCAATGGGTTCTTCAAAAATGTTTGTACAATTGGCACAACACATAATGGCTTTGATTTCAGCAGGTCCTTTGGCAGAGTGGAAAAACATGCGTCTGAGGTAAGAGCCATACTTTCTCTCCTTCCTTCATAGTCCTTTACAGAGCCAGAAGCTTCTCTGTCTGCTCACACAGTTTGTTATTCTGTATCTGAAAGAGGAATTATAAAGAAAGGAGAGTATTAAATACATGTTTTTTTTATGGGTGGTTTCTTAGATCGAACAGACGGTCATGGTGGTTTGTGACTCCTTCCAACGTGACGCCCTCTGAATTGTCACATTGCATAATAATGGGACGAAGAGCGGAGCGTTCTGGTAGAGACATTACTTTTATTATATTGAATTCTCTTACTATTAACTATGAAAGAGCAAAACAATAATCAAAAGGAGAGTAAAGCAAAATGACTTACGTGCTGCAACACTACAGTCATAACACGAAACAATGATCCACAACGCAGGTGGATTGTGGAGCGTTTGTATAGCATCCCCAATTAGAGACAACTCTGGACAGCTGTCTCCAATTGGGGATCACCAACAACCCACTCCTGATGTGATGACCCAACTGTGGCACTTCCACTCCCTCTTGTAGGATTCTGGGGCCTGGCCTCAGTCAGATCATCACAGTACCCCCCCCAAGGCGCGGGCTCCTGACCGTGATTCCTCCCCCCAACCAAGAACCACAAAGTCCAAAATACAAAAAAAAGAAAGAGGGGGGACTTGCGGATTACTGGGGAGATTGTTGTTGGTGGGGGCTCCGGCCTCGGGTGTGGCGTATGCATTGCCGGCAGCTTCCTCCTTGCCTCCCCTTTGTACGCCCAGTCCTGTCTGGACCCCGGCGCGATGGACCCCCCCTCCGTACTCCCGCTATGCACCAAGTCCTGTCTGGACCCTGGTGTGGGAGCACCCGACCCTGGAGGGAGGCTGAAGTCCGGTGGAGCGGACTGCTCCGGCACTGGAGCGAAGCAGACGACCGGACCCGGACTGGGTACCGGTGGAGCGGACTGCTCTAGTATGGGAGTAGAGCGGACGACCGGCCCCGGACTGGGCACCGGTGGAGTTTCAGGGCGGCTGACCTTCGCTGGAGGCTCCGGGCGGCTGACCTTCGCTGGAGGCTCCAGGCGGCTGACCTTCGCTGGAGGTTCAGGGCGGCTGACCTTCGCTGGAGGTTCAGGGCGGCTGACCTTCGCTGGAGGTTCAGGGCGGCTGACCTTCGCTGGAGGTTCAGGGCGGCTGACCTTCTCTGGAGGCTCCGGGCTGCGGACCTTCTCTGGAGGCTCCGGGCTGCGGACCTTCTCTGGAGGCTCCGGGCTGCGGACCTTCTCTGGAGGCTCCGGGCTGCGGACCTTCTCTGGAGGCTCCGGGCTGCGGATCTTCTCTGGAGGCTCCGGGCTGCGGACCTTCTCTGGAGGCTCCGGGCTGCGGACCTTCTCTGGAGGCGCCGGGCTGCGGACCTTCTCTGGAGGCGCCGGGCTGCGGACCTTCGCTGGAGGCTCCGGGCTGCGGACCTTCGCTGGAGGCTCCGGGCTACGGACCTTCGCTGGAGGCACCGGGCTACGGACCTTCGCTGGAGGCACCGGGCTACGGACCTTCGCTGTAGGCTCCGGGCTACGGACCTTCGCTGGAGGTTCCGTGTTGCTGACCTTCGCTGGAGGTTCCGTGTTGCTGACCTTCGCTGGAGGTTCCGTGTTGCTGACCTTCGCTGGAGGTTCCGTGTTGCTGACCTTCGCTGGAGGTTCCGTGTTGCTGACCTTCGCTGGAGGTTCCGTGTTGCTGACCTTCGCTGGAGGTTCCGTGTTGCTGACCTTCGCTGGAGGTTCCGTGTTGCTGACCTTCGCTGGAGGTTCCGTGTTGCTGACCTTCACTGGAGGTTCAGGGTTACTGACCTTTACTGTAGGTTCTGGGTTGCTGACCTTCACTGTAGGTTCTGGGTTGCGGACCTTCACTGTAGGTTCCGTGTTGCTGACCCTCACTGTAGGCTCAGGGTTACTGACCTTCACTGTAGGCTCACGGTTACTGACCCTCACTGTAGGCTCACGGTTACTGACCTTTACTGTAGGTTTTGGGTTGCTGACCTTCACTGTAGGTTCTGGGTTGCGGACCTTCCCTGGAGGTTCTGGGTAGCTGACCTTCCCTGGAGGTTCTGGGTAGCTGACCTTCCCTGGAGGTTCTGGGTAGCTGACCTTCGCTGTAGGCTCAGGGCTGCGGGCCTTCTTGATATTACACGCTCGTTCCCGTCTATCCATCAGCCTATTAACGAGTGCCAGCCGGCGGTCGAAGTCCTGCTCTTCCTCTATCTCCTGTAGAAATGGGTCTCGATGCGGTTCCAGGGGAAGAGCCACCCAGGCTCTCCACCACCTCCTCTGTTCCTCCTTTGACTCCTCATAGAACCCCTCAGGTTTCTCACGATTGTAGATCGTGGGCATACGAAGAGGTATGCGATCTTCCTCATTCCGCCTCTCCGGGCTCTGGCTGCGCACCGATGGTGTGGTGCGCGAAATCGGCACGGACTGTGCCGGGCTGTGGGCCGACGCTGGGGGCTCCGGGTTGGGGACTGGCGTTGGAGGGCTGCGACTGCCCCGATCTTCTTCTCTCCATCGCCAATCCCCTTCCTGTGAGGACTCCATCGGGAGCCCCCACGAGTGAGGGAACAAAGGCACATAGTCGTCGTCTTCCTCCGACTCCTCTCTGTACCTCTGCTCCCATGGCTGTAGGGGCTCCTCCTGGATCCCCCACGAGTGCAGTGGCCGGGGCTCTTCACCATCGATCCCCGACCACCCCCATCCCTTTCCTTTACGACGGCGCTTCTGCTCCGGACACCAGCTCTCTCCCGTCGAACGCTCATGGGAGAATTCCTCCTCGGGAGTTCTCCCCTTTCCGATGAGGATATTTCCCACAGTTGTTATCCGCTGTGTCCCGTGGGGGTGGATCATTCTGTCACATTGCATAATAATGGGATGAAGAGCGGAGCGTTCTGGTAGAGACGTTCCTTTTATTATATTGAATTCTCTTACTATTAACTATGAAAGAGCAAAACAATAATCAAAAGGAGAGCAAAGCAAAATGACTTCCGTGCTGCAACACTGCAGTCAGAACACGAAACAATGATCCACAACGCAGGTGGATTGTGGAGCGTTTGTATAGCATCCCCAATTAGAGACAACTCTGGACAGCTGTCTCCAATTGGGGATCACCAACAACCCACTCCTGATGTGATGACCCAACTGTGGCACTTCCACTCCCTCTTGTAGGATTCTGGGGCCTGGCCTCAGTCAGATCATCACATGAATGTGTTTAGCAGGATTTAACTTCCCTCCTGTCTAGAGACTTGCATGGCTGGGCTACTCAAATGACTCTCCATTTCAAAGATAATTTGTATTGGACGATTACTTACACTTCCTGAATATATCTTCAGAATTGTGTAAACAAAAACAAAACAATCTCTGGTTCGATCCCGGGCTGTATCACAACCGGCCGTGATCGGGAGACCCAGTGTCGTCCGGGTTAGGATAGGGTTTGGCCGGAGTAGGCCGTCATTGTAAATAAGAATTTGTTCATAACTGACTTGCCTATTTAAATAAAGGTTAAATAAATTAAAAAAATTATACAAAATATAATGTCCTCAGCACTGCAATCCTGTCTCTCCTTCAACTTGATGCAGGCGCACACCTCCCCTCCCCTCACCTCCCATCCCCTCCTTTATCCCTGTCACCTGAGAGAGAGAGAGAGAGAGCAAGAAAGAAACAACATTAGTCCTTCCTCTACAGCTACTGACAAAAGGACAACATTTCCCTATAAAACGATCCTTCTGCTTCTGTTCAAGCAAATACAAAAAAACAGATCAATAACTAACCTGTGCTTCCTGGACTTTACGGTGGGTGTGTAGGAACTGCTCAATCTCAACTGGGTATGTTCCCCCCCTCCCCGGATGATCATGTCCTTGATTCAGTAGCCATACTTGTCGAGGCTGGCAATGTCACTGCATATTGGTAAAAGGAGGACACACGTATGATACTTTAGTCAAAGTAAAGACATTTGGGAGGGGTCTGGGACCAGACCTGCCCATTTGCAAATGAGAACTTGTTCTCAACTGACCTACCTGGTTAAATAAAGGTGAAAAATAAAAAAAAATAAAAATAAAAAAAAAAGAGTCTTTGGTGATGCACTTGTCTGTCTTGGCGACATCTTCCCAGTACTCCTGCATCACACAGCACAGCTCTCCAGAGCCAGGGTCAACTACTTTAGCCTGATAAACAGCAGTGTTATTGGGGTAAGAACAACAGGGTGTGACTCTACTGCAGTCAGTTACCATATGGTGATAAAATCATCCTCTTAGCAGTTGGTGGATAAGACATGACCATGTATAGACATGCTTAATAGACACAAAAAGCCTTTCTCTGTCCTCGTGCACTTGAGAATAAAACTCAAAACTTAAATGCATAATAGAAGCAAATACATTCAAACATATGCACATAAATGACTCAGGTGTGCATATCTCTAAGCTATTGGTAATGCACCCAACTGTTTCTGAATTGCTCGTCAGGTTTTCAAATGGGAAGCCCCAGAATGTCACGGGCTGTTCTCCATAGTTCCATAGGCAACCTGTCAATCCCAAAAAATAAACCTCACACTGCTTTGGGCTCAATTAAATATAAAGTATCACTAACACTGTCAAAAGGGATGTTATTTTCAGAGGTAGTCAGAGAAGGTGACTGAGGGGGGCATGGAAAAGTATGTATGTCTGCCAGTGCCCACTGTCTGGTGGAGAGGTCCCTGTCAGCGTTGGAACTGGACTTTACAGTTCACACAGCGGGCCCAGGTGAGTCAGCAGGCCAGGGCATGGGAGCTCAGTGAGGTATGTGGTGCCCCTTTGAAAACTGGTACACCTGTACAGTAGGTCGGTGCCTGCTCCCTTGTCCCTCTGCAAATCTCGCCCATACACCTGTCAACGCTGTGGCCTTTCACCGATGTCACTGTTTACATCATAGAGTGAGTCCTCCTGATAACCTTCTCTTGATAACTGTTTTGAAATGAACACATTTTAACTGGGTCAATTGTAAATTGATTGAAGTGAAGACTAAGACTTGGCATCTGGACCAATGGAGAGTCAGCATTGGTAACAGCCTTTGAAGCGCTTGCTAGATGCTGCCACATGAGCCCATCCTTCTGAGGGAAACATGTTCAGCAGTGATAGAGTGGCTGAGTAGGGTCATGAGCTGTTTGGGGAAGGTGAGAAATTCACTTGGACAGCCAGGAGAAAGATGTTCCCGATAAAATGCTAGATTTGTTGAGTAAACTCAAGATTTCACTTATCATGACAGTGTCCATCGAATTCGTAAATGCACTCACTCGAGGCCAAGGTGCCCCAGGAGCTGAACAGCAAGCCCAAGGGATGAAATTGACTCTCTCTCTCTCTCTCTCTCTCTCTCTCTCTTTTTCTCCATCCCTTCCTCTGTCTCTTTCTCTCACTCTCCTGGTCAATTTCAAGTGGCCAATGGATCAGCGCCAAGACCAAGCTTTTAGTCTCACATCTGGTTGGTTGAGGCCCACTCAGAGCCACACACACCCCTGAATGACAGCTCATGAAAAATAACGTGACTTCTAACCTCCACCCTATCTGCTGAAACTCAATTCCGCCACACCCAACCGTGTCCTCTACTTGGAAAGTGAAGACTATTATGTAAAACTTTACTCCTTTTCAAAATAAGAGAAAATATGCATGCAGTAATGAACCTCTGCATTTGAAACCCTCTTTTAGTGGAGGGAAAATGGCAATTTCCAATTGTTGTGAATTGAAATGGAATCCAGCAACTTGCCAACCATCTGGGGACGATTATAGGTGGCTCCTTTTCCTCCGACCGCAGACTGAAAAACAATAGAGACATCTGGAACTCTAAACACTGCCACCTTAACCTCTTACCTGCCGTCTGACTACACTCACTCACTCACTCACTCACTCACTCACTCACTCACTCACTCACTCACTCACTCACTCACTCACTCACTCACTCACTCACTCACTCACTCACTCACTCACTCAGGCAAATATTTTAGAAATGACTGACAATGACCACGGCCAGTGGAGGGCTGCTTACCTACCCAACTAAAACCCAGGTAACCTGTATAGGTGTACAGACCATTGCTATACTGGCAGTCAAAAGTGCCTGATCCACCAAGACACTGTATTAGATTTGGAAGCACATTTTGCTCTTCTTGAGAGTGCAATGTTTAAAGAAAAATGTCTGCTTATATTACTAAAATGACCAAGTATTACCTAGAGATCGTTTGCCTGCTAAACATAACAAGCAACAGAAGAATATCACACACAAAAACTATTTGCTTAAATGTCTCATGCAGAAGATCTGAAAGCTTTTTACAAAGTTTAACCAGAAGTTAGTAGAATTTACTGACTGGTCAGTGGAAGATCCCGACCTGTCCTCCTGCATGTGCAGGGTTAAACTGTCAAAGACACTTGACTTCCTCTTGCAGCCCCTCCGTCTCCACATAACACCCTGGCGAGCCCTTCTCAGTTTTTTTCCTTAAATAAATGTTATAAATAGTGCTGTGTTCTGTTGACTGCCATGCCGTTCAAACTCTAAAAGCCTGAAGTTAATCTTTTTTACACTGCCCTCCTTTTCTCTCAGTCACGTGCACTCTCACTCACTCTCTCTCCCCCTCTCTCACACCATCTCACCTCTTGCCTTCCCTCTCTGAATCCATCCGCTCTCTCTTTCTCTCTCCCTGAGACTTTCTGGAGGAATTGTCTAGCTTAGAGTGCCTGTCAAGAAGTGAGAAGAAGCTCTCAAGAAGAGACAGAAGACAGACAAGGTGGAGAGACTGACAGACACAAGTCTAGAGTAGTGGCGTCAGCATGCCGTCTTTGAGCTTCCTGTTGGTGGGGACCTGCCTGCTGGTCCTCGGCCCGGCTGTCTGGGGCGCCCCCAGCCAGTGCCCGGCTCAGTGTCACTGCCATGGGGATCTGCAGCATGTCATCTGTGACAACGTGGGGCTGAAGAAGATCCCGCAGGTGTCCGAGGCAACCCGTCTGCTCAATTTGCAGAGGAACAACCTGGGCAGCCTGCCCACTAACTCCTTCGCCAGCAGCAAGGGTCTCATCTCGTTGCACATGCAGCACTGCCAGCTCCATGAGATCGGTGGCCAGGCCTTCAAGGGACTCAAGAAGCTCATCTACCTCTACCTGTCCAACAACGAGATCGCCAGCATCAAGCCAGGTGCCTTCGAGGACCTCACCGAGCTCACTTACCTCTACCTGGATGGCAACCGCATCAGCGACCTGCCCAAGGGCATCTTCTCGCCCATGACCAACCTGTTCATCCTGCAGCTCAATGACAACAAGCTGCGTGACATCAAGCCGGGCACCTTCGCCGGAGCCAAGGACCTGCGCTGGCTGCACATGAGTGGCAATGAGATGAGCTCGCTGCAGCCGGGCTCTCTGGACGACGTGGAGAACCTGGCCATCCTGCACCTGGACAGGAACAGGCTGTCCACCTATCCCGGCCTGGCCATGAGCAAGCTGAGAGTGGTGGAGGAACTGAGCCTGGCCCAGAATCCCCTGAGGAGCATCCCCGACAACGCCTTCCAGAGCTTCGGCCGCTACATGGAGAAGCTGCACCTGGACGGCATGGGGCTGGAAAAGGTCAGTCTCATATTGTTTATGGGGAGGGGGTACTTTTATGGCTGCAAAGAGCTTATTGAATTGGGAAGGGTGAGAGTTTGGCAATTGAGAGTTTCAAAGTAGGGCAATGCAATAGTAGAATGGCATAGAAGCAGTATATGATTCTATTACTATGAGAGAGGAGTTAACACAGGTCTCAATGATTAGAGGCTCGATGAGCCATTTGGTAGATATAAAAAGTTGTTTTGTATTCTTGTCCTAAAAGCTCTAGCAGCCCTCCGTATTAGGGAGGCTTGTTGTTTGTTTGTTTTGGTTCTGGCTTCACATATTTCCTTTGCTTATTTACATGTACATTCTGGTTTGCCACCGGCCAACTCTCCATTTTCCAGTAGCCGAAAGTAATTTATCTTCTCCCAGTTCCGTGGTCACATACTGTGGCCCCGAGGGCAGGTGGTTTAGCAGATCTCTGCCATTCATCATATTTTGACTGACCTTTCAGATTTATGAGAGCGTGCAATACTGAGACAATTTGTATGGTTTGGTTGATGTGATTTCTCCCCATCTGTCTCATTGTATGGTAATAAAATCCTTATCCACCCATATGGAAAGAAAGCAGGTCAAGATGAGATCCCTGTCTCTGGTTTTTGTCAAAACTTTCTTGATCCTTAAATTGCTACAGCTTCTGCTCCCCTGAGTCATTTCAATGCAGATGAATAACCTGACGCATTAAAAAAGTCATGACCAGGCTGATGGAAACATTAAATGCTGGTACAATTTGTTCGACATGGTGGGATCTTTTTGTGTCTGTAAAATGTATTATGTGAGAAATTGCAGTGGAAATGCCTTTATGTGCAAATATTAATATAATAACCAGCATATCGAAGGAAACTTGGAGTCACGCAATGATATGTTGTGTGGTTCCTCCCACTACGACTCTGGAAAGCATGCACTTTATTAGACTAGAGATTAAATAAATTATGATAAACTTCACTTGATGAGCTTGATGCTCCTTTCCAATAAATATTGAGGGTCTTAATCTGGTGATATGATTATCGATGCTTGCCTGCCGTTTGAAAGATACAAATAATATTGCTCTTATCCATAATAATCTCATAATGTAGGTAGCCTACCCGCACTGTATCTGTGAGCTGTTGGCATGTGCCAAGACCAGACTGGGTACATTTGCTATATAACGCAACAGTTTTTGTGACAAAACCATCAGTAGAGTTAAAAATGTGATGGAAACCCATTTTTCATTCGGTACATGTGAATTTAAAAGCAAAAGGTGGGAAAATGTGCATATTGTTTTATGCAGATTTTTTTATATTCGCATGAAAAACTGTCGCAAATTGGATGGACACATACTGTAGCTACTGACAATAATTTTTATCTGACGATTATCTTGGGTGCTTTCCCCGGGGTTTGGAAGGTGGCCCATGTGCTCCCTCTCCACAAAGGTTGTGACCCCTCCGACCAAAATAATTATTGCCCTATCTCGAAATTGTCTTGCCTCGCAAACTTTTTTGAATCAATAAATCAGCTGTCAACTTCGATCCTTCATAGCTACGAGATGTATTGTAAGTGTTCACCAGTCTGGTTTCAGGCCGGGCTACACCACTATCTCTCCTGCAACCATGGTGTTCAATTATTTGCTTAAGGTTATGGATAGGAGGAAGCAATGTGCTTCCCTGTTAAGTGACTTATTGAAGGCTTTCAATACTGTTGACCCCTCTTTATTGATTCAAAGATTTTCTGCAATCGATATGGATCAGGCGTCATGTAATTGGTTAGAAAATTACTTGACTGACAGGATTCAATGAGTTTTTTCTGATGGTGTTAAGACAGTTTTCCATGATATAACGAAAGGTGTCCCACAGGGATCGATTTTAGGTCCTGTACTTTTTACTGTCTTTATAAAAAATAAAACATAAACCTTTATTATTATTAATTATTATTAATTAATAATTACATCCAGGTGCACTTCTGATGAATATAGCAGGAAACCTGTTCCATCACCATGCACTGCAAAATCATTCTGGCTATGGATACAGAGAACATCAACACATTAACATCAACAGGCCAGAGGATATACTCATTGGACTTGGGGCTCTGCTGGGAGTTTACCTGATATTTAGATTTTTTTTATTCTGCTTTGCCACTAAAATCATAATAAACAATAAAATATTATGTTATTGTTATGCATATTATTGTTTAAAACAATTATTATAAAAATAAATCTTTCAAAAAGCATGTTGATGAGTTAGTTAAGGAGTTAATGACTCGAATCCCCGCGCTGACAAGGTGAAAAACCTGCCGACGTGTCCTTGAGCAAGGCACTTAACCCTAATTTGCTCCAAGGGCTGACCCTGTAGGTAGGCCATCATTGTAAATACGATTTTTTTCTTAACTGACTTGCCTAGTTAAATATAGGTTAAATAAATAAAATTAAAAAGAATAGCAGAAAACAAATCATTCAGACGACATTCATACCGGTTATAGACTATGGGAATATTGTCTATATGATTGCAGCTGCTACAGTATTGATGTCACAAGAGGGTGCATACAGAGACCAAGGCGCAGCACAGGTATAGTTCGACATTTTAATTTACTTGGACAAATTCCAAAATGACGAACTAACAAACAAAACACGATATAACAAAATGTAACACACTTACTTTTTCCTCTGACATACAACAATGACCCACACCATGGTGTGGGACCTACAAACATATGTAGGATCCCTAATTAGAGACAATGCACTGCAGCTGCCTCTAATTAGGGATCCAACACAAAACACCACCATAAACAGAAAGAAGAGAACTGTCAGACTCTGACCATGGCTACATAGAGAAGCAATAGGCTTCTCTATAACCAGAGCCTGACAGTACCCCCCCCAAAAGGCGCGGACTCCTGAACGCCAACCAAAACACAAATACATGGGGGGAGGGTTAGGGAGGGAAGATTAGTTTGTCGGTGGCGGTTTTGGCTCCGGCGAAGTGGACAGCTTCTTCCCATGCCCTTTCCTTATGACCGGGCCCGGACTGGGCACCGGTGGGGTAAACGGCTCCGGCCATGGAGCGGGGCAGACGACCGGGCCCGGACTGGGCACCGGTGGGGCAAACGGCTCCGGCCATGGAGCGGGGCAAATAACCAGGCCCGGACTGGGCACCGGTGGGGTAAACGGCTCCGGCCATGGAGTGGGGCAAATAACCGGGCCCGGACTGGGAACCGGTGGAGCGGACTGCTCTGGCCCTGGAGCGGAGCAGACGACCGGACCTGGACTAGGCACCGGTGGAGCGGACTGCTCTGGCTCAGGAGCGGAGCAGACGGCCGGACCCGGACTGGGCACTGGTGGAGCGGACTCCTCTGGCACTGGAGCGGAGCAGACGGCCGGACCCGGACTGGGCACCGGTGGAGCTGACTGCTCCGGCACGGGAGTGGAACCGACGACCGGACCCGGACTGGGCACCAGTGGAGCGGACTGCTCCGGCACGGGAGTGGAGCCGACGACCGGCCTCGGACTGGGCACCGGCAGAGCGGACTGCTCTGGCATGGGGGTGGAGTAGACGACCGGACCCGGACTGGGGATGCTCACCTTGGGCACCACTAACTTCAGCTCCCTCCTCTCGCTCTCACACTCCTCCATATTACGCCAGCATAGCTCCATTATACTCCTCCATTCCGTCGTCAGGTATTCCGCCACGCTCATCTCCTCACGGCACTTCACCCCCCACTTATACTCTGGCCTCGGCGAATCCCACCTGGAGAGTGGTACTGGCGCTCCAGTCTATGGCAGAGGAGTTTGAACTATTATACAGACACCCCAAGGTGTTGATGGAACAACAGCAGGCACAGTCCAGTGCCCGTTATAACTCCATACTGATGGAGGGGCTACCTTGCTGCTCCCCATACATTCCAAACTCAAAGTTTATTCAATACTAGAAGTGAATCCAATATTTGAGTGTATCCATGCTACATTATGGAGACATCCCACAGGGGAAATTGTAAAATAACAAGCATCTCTCAGGCAGACTGTACCTGTGAGTTAGAGTGAGAGGAGGGGGGACACATGGGGCACATATGTATACATTGGGGGCCAAAAGTTTGGAATATTACTCATTCAAGGGTTTTTCTTTATTTGCACTATTTTTTACATTGTAGAATAAAAGTAGTATCATGTAGTAACCAAAAAAGTGTTGCACAAGTGATATTTTCAGCTCTGTGTGTTTTTTCCTGCAAACAGGTCAGTAAGGGTTAGGAGACAGGTAAATAGAGGCAGGGTGTTCCGTGGTCCTTGAAGGACGGGTATTTTTAGCTTGCACATCGGCACTCAGTTGAATGGACAATTGGGCCCTTTGCAAGCCTTCCTGGCAGAGGAGTGGCTGGGAGAGAGAGAGAGAGAGAGAGAGAGAGAGAGAGAGAGATAGAAAAAGAGAGAGAGAGAGAATATAGAAAATAGAGAGCAAAAACAACCAGGCCATGATGGAAGTCATCCATCTTTCATTGCCTCAAATTACCAGAAGCATCCTCCACGGTGCTTGCGACCCTCCACAGTGTAAATGTCCAAAAAGACGCCTCAATCAATAGCTTCATCTTTTATAGACATACATAACTCATCCCTCCAAAGCAAAGCCCACCCTCGTCTCACAGCTGCCCACGGACCTCCTTCCTTCCCTCTCTCCTCCTGCTAAAAGGCTGAGAGACAAACTTCAGTTCATCTTGCACCTCTGTGAAGTTTTTAGCGGCCTCACAAACACATATGAAGTTTAGGAGAAGGGAGGGGTGAGACAGACCAGTTTACATAAGCAACAGTGCAGGAACCAGTTATGAGTGGAGGCTTTCATAACAGAGTGATTCTGCAGTAGGAAAAAAAAGAATTCCCTCTGCCCTCTGATGAGGTCTAACTGCAAGGGCAGAACAAATTCTACATCCATCTACCACCAGGCTTGGTGTGACTGGCCTGTGAGAGAGTCTCAGTTGGTAGAGTATGGCGTTTGCAATACCAGAGGGTTGTGGTTTCGATTCCCATGGGGGACCAGTACGAAAATGTATACACTCACTACTATAAGTCGCTTTGGATAAGAGTGTCTGCTAAAGATCTACCTGATATATTGGTTGATTTTAGGGACTTCAGTAGTTGAATTCAGGGATTTCAATCAGCCACGGGAAGCTATTATACTTGCAATTAACTACTTTTGTATTTGAAGGACAAGACTGTTCTTGGTCATGACATTATGGTTTGAATATCTCTTGTCAAAGTCTTCCTCTTCTAATGAAACTTAAAAGCCTCATATACTGTATCTGTATCTCTGCCTTTAGTTCTCTGACGCTGCATTCAACGGAGTGACTGCCATCAAGTCTCTGCACTTGGACAACAACAAGCTAAAGTCCCTCCCCAAGTTGGAGTTCACCACCATCACCAACCTCACGCTCTCCAACAACCCCTGGAGCTGCACCTGCACGCTTGCCCCTCTGCGCAAGTAAGGAGCTGATATTTAACCTGGCTAACAAGCCAAACGTTGTAGCCATATTGCTAGCAAGCTGTACTTTGGCTTGC
The DNA here is from genome assembly GCA_023634145.1 of Thymallus thymallus. NCBI lineage: Eukaryota > Metazoa > Chordata > Actinopteri > Salmoniformes > Salmonidae > Thymallus > Thymallus thymallus. The sequence goes on from CM042387.1 coordinate 3,147,554, forward strand.
TATTGTACCACACTGTCTGGCACACCAGGATACCTCACCTTACAGCATGTAGACGATCTGTATGAAACTAACGCAAACCAAAGACAATACTGATGTAGAAAACCACACATACAAGAGAACCATACAAGACTAGTTCAATAGACCCTTTCCTCCAGTAATTGTCCCCTCCTTTTCCAAGACCCTGTGTCTAATTCTCTCTGTTTCCCCCCACCAGGTGGATGGACTCTAGCCGCCAACGCCCTGATGCGCTCTGCGCCTCTCCATCCTCGCAGAGAGGGAAGCAGATCAGAGACAGTTCTGCCTTCAGCATCTGCAAAGTCAAGACAAAGAGAGCCAAGAAGGGCCGTTAAACAGGTAATCTGACTGCCGATGACTCGGCGAATTACAAAACTAATCCGTAAATAGGCAAGTTAAACCTACGTTAAGTGAATTTATGAGCTGAAGCTAGCAAGCTTCCCACTGGGCACAAACTGGTTGAATCAATGTTGTTTCAATGCAATTTGTCAATGTATTGTGTAGTGGAATCCATGTGGAAAAACTCTTAAATCTAAACTGTTGTTTTGAGGGTGAAATTTCAACCACAAGATTGCCATCATGTTAACCAAATTTCAACATTGACAAACGTTGTATAAAATATTGTGAATTTGTACCTTCAATGTTATATCCATTGTCAACACATCGGTGTGGCTGACTTCTGGGTTAAGCAAGCAGTGTTAAGAAGAAATTGGGGAGAAAAAGTCATTGAAAAGGGTTTAACAGAGCAAATGAAATGTGACCATACTTTGTCACCCATACGGTGCCTTGAGATTCCTTGAATTCAAAATGGATTAAATCGACTATTTTTCTCAGCCATCTATACTTAATACCCCATAATGACAAGGTGAAAACATGTTTGTAGAAATGTTTGCTAATGTATTGAAAATAAAATGCAGAAATATCTTATTTATACAAGTATTCACACCTCTGGGTAAGTCTCTTAAGAGCTTTCCACGTCTGGATTGTGCAACATTTGCCAATTATGTAAAAAAAAAAAAAAAAATTCAAGTAGATTTAAGTCAAAACTGTAACTCGGCCACTCAGGAACATTCACATTTTTGTAGCATTACTGTACTTTACTTATTACAAACAGGTTTCATGTTTTGGAATTATTTTATTCTGCACAATCTTCCTTATTTTCAATCTATTCAATCTATCTCCTATCACAGCCATTAAACTCTGTAACTGTTTTAAAGTCACCATTGTTGAAATCCCTGAGCAGTTTCCTTCCTCTCCGGCAACTGAGTTAGGAAGGACGCCTGTATCTTTGTAGTGACTGTGTATTGACATACCATCCAAAGTGTAATTAATAACTTCACCATGCTCAAAGGGATATTCAATGTCTACTACCAATAGGTTCCCTTCTTTGCGAGTCATTGGAAAACCTCCCTGTTCTTGGTGGTTGAATCTGTGAAATTCCTGGCAGACTTGATAGCAAATATTGTGTAGTGATGTAATTCTTCACTGGATCAGTCTGAAACTTTGCACACACCCTGCTGCCATCTGGTGGACAACATTTAAATTACACCTAGAATCCTACATTACTGTCTGGCTTTCCTCTTGCATTTCAAAGATTATACAACAAAATAAATAATAAAAAACTCATGTTTTTTTGTTTGTATTATTATTATCTTTTACCAGATCTAATGTGTTATATTCTCCTACATTCATTCCACATTTCCACAAACGTCAAAGTGTTTCCTTTCAAATGATATCAAAAATATGCATATCTTATTATATGTAGACCAGTGACAAAAATCTAAATTTAATCAATTTTAAATTCAGGCTGTAACACAACAAAATGTGGAAAAAGCCAAGAGGTGTGAATACTTTCTGAAGGCCCTGTATATCTTACATCATGCTATGTAGGCCTAGATAGCATTTGCAAAGTCATCCATAACCCTAACCCTAAGAGCTATTGTTTCAATTCAACCCCGAATTCAACTTTTAAAATGTGATGACATTTAGTGATATTGAATTTTGTTTGGTTGTCATTTGAAGGAGATTTATATTCTGCTTGGATAGTTCCATCTGTGCTACTGACATAGTCTGACTTTAATGCCAGTTTGTCTACAAATGACTAATTGATATGTTGGATTCATTCCTCCATCCAACAGAAAAATAGAAGTTAAAGAATAGGACTAAATCAAATCAAAAATGCAGAACTCACTCCACCATTTCCTGGTTGCTAAAACTCGAATAGTTAGAGTCATTTTAGTTGATGTGTATAGTGTATTCAGACTTTTCCACATAGCGTTACGTTACAGCCTTATTCTAAAATGGATTACATCGTGACAAACCGAAAAGAGGTTTTTAGATTTTTTTCTAAATGTATAAAAAATAAAAAACTGAAATATTACATTTACATAACTATTCAGACCCTTTACTCAGTACTCTGTTGAAGCACCTTTGGCAGCGATTACAGTCTCGAGTCTTCTTGGGTATGACGCTACAAGCTTGGCACACCTGTATTTGGGGAGTTTCTCCCATTCTTTTCTTCAGATCCTCTCAAGCTCTGTCAGGTTAGATGGGGAGCGTCGCTGCATAGCTATTTTCAAGTCTCTACAGAGATATTCGATCGGGTTCAGGTCCGGGCTCTGGCTGGGCCACTCAAGGACATTGTCCCGAAGCCACTCTTGCGTTGTCTTGTCTGTGTGCTTAGAGTCATTGTCTTGTTGGAAGGTGAACCTTCACCCGAGTCTCAGTGCTCTGGAGCAGGTTTTCCTCTGTACTTTCCTGACTAGTTTAGCAGTCCCTGCCGCTGAAAAACATCCCCACAGCATGATGCTGCCACCATGCTTCACCGTAGGGATGGTGCCAGGTTTCCTCCAGACATGACCCTTGGCTTTTAGTCCAAAGAGTTCAATCTTGGTTTCATCAGACCAGAGAATCTTGTTTCTCATGGTCTAAGAGTCCTTTAGGTGCCTTTTGGCAAACTCCAAGCGGGCTGTCATGTGTCTTTTACTGAGGAGTGGCTTCTGTCTGGCCACTCTACCATAAAGGCCTGATTGATGGAATGCTGCAGAGATAGTTGACCTTCTAGAAGGTTCTCCCATCTCCACAGAGAAACTCTGGAGATCTGTCAGAGTGACCATCAGGTTCTTGGTCACTTCCCTGACCAAGGCCCTTCTCCCCCGATTGCTCAGTTTGGCCGGGCCGCCAGCTCTAGGAAGAGTCTTGGTGGTTCCAAACTTCTTCCATTTAAGAATGATGGAGGCCGCTGTGTTCTTGGGGACGTTCAATGCTGCAGAAATGTTTTGGTACCCTTCCCCAGATCTGTGCCTCAACACAATCCTGTCTCAGAGCTCTACGGACAATTCCTTCAACCTCATGGCTTGGTTTTTGCTCTGACATGTACTGTCAACTGGTGGATCTTATATAGACAGGTGTGTGCCTTTCCAAATCATGCCCTATCAATTGAATGTACCACAGGTGGACGTGGTGTGCCCAGTGGGTTATGAGTTTCTCAGTATCAGACTTGTAAGAGTTTAAAGTCATAAATTTACCCAAGTACATCTTGACAAAGGGTTGTGATTGGATACACATTTCACATTTTTATTGGTCCCTTTCTGGCTTCAATGCTTTCCTCACAGCTTGAATTTATATGAAGGAGTTCATTTAGGTGTGTAGGACTTTGGATTGGGACAGTAGCATTTAAGGTCGGTTGGTTTTGGGTTTTGCTCAACGTTCTTCTTCTTTCCCTCTTCCTTCCTTCCACTCTGCCTTCTCGTCAGAGTCTGTCCCCTGGCTGTTCTTTTTCCATCTTGGCCTTGGTGTCCTGTCCAGAATAGAACAGCATGTCCCGGTCATGGCGTTGACCAGTAGGAGAGCAGACTGTTTGACTTGGCTTCTGATGTTTGTGTCTTTCTACAGGAGACGCTGCCTTAGGGGAAAGGCCTGTCCAGGTGACGGGCTTGTGCGTGTGCAAAGAAAGAAAGAAAGCAACGCTAACTGCTACTTCAAGACTGTCCATCTCACTATCTGCCAAATATCAATTTCACATGTACACACAGGGTGTGATACATGACACAAACACATGCACACAAGAAACACACATGCCCACACACAACATTCACACAACCCACACACAACATACACACAACCCACACACAACATTCACACAACCCACACACAACATACACACAACCTTTCTTTCATCCCCCCTCTCTTTTCAATGGCTGAGGAATTTGTCAAGCATCCCACAACCAACAATCAGACAAGCAACCATGTCGGTTATCCTCATCTCGCTCTCCCTGACGGCAGCTTTACACCCTCACCTCCCTGGTCCCTGCCACCTGCTGCCACAGCAATGGCCTGCATCATTCCCCAAACCCCACCCCACCAAAAAAATTCACTTCTACATGGAATGCTCCAGGCCAGGTCTCCCTTTATTTACTATGGGTAACTCGGTTGGTCATGTCTCGCTGTCTGAGAAAACATCCCGAAAGGACTGTGACTGTAAAACGGACTTCGACATAGCGCGACTTGACCCCTCTCAAACTCTGACGAAAGGTAAACAACACAACACAGCGCAGGCGGCTGAGGACTTTTTCTGAAAGGGTTTGTGGATCGATGACAGGTCGAAGTTGAGAAGGAACAATCAGAGATGACATGGACAAAGAGAGGAGTCCAGTTCTCCAGCGGTATCTTTCGTTTAAAGACTGTCCTTTGTATGTGTTCAATCTCACCAGAGATACAAAGATACTTAAATCTTACATGAATTAAGTTTAAAGTGTTTGCAGTGCATTTAGATCTGTTATCACAGGGGGAAATGGAGTGCAGTTCAACATGGATGTGAGAAAAGGTGGCAGAGGTGTCATGTCTTTGACTAAATAAGTAATATACTCAATATTTTGTATTTTCCATCCCCCCTGCTGTGGCAATGCTTCATTTGTTAGCGGACACATACAGACACTCTGTGTTACATTTCATTTAAAGTTGATTGCTAAGTCAATGGACTGTCTATAAGCATCACACACTTCCCAAACTCTGGGAGCATCATAACTCTTAAGATTTGACTCTTCTTTTTTATGTATACTGAACATCATAAATGTCTTTTTTCGACTTTTGGAACTCACATCCAATAAACATCTAAGAAATGTAGATGTAACATCGTCTGTCTTGATTCCATTTTCAACTACTGTGCGTTAACAGATTAAGACATTAACAGAGCACCAGGATTAAAAGGCTGGTGAACCTTACTCCTGGGGAGCTACAGGGTTGGCAGGCTTTTGTCCCAGAGGAACACTAATACACCTGATTCAGCTAATCAAAATCAAAATCTGTAGCTTATTAGTAGAAGCATGTGTGTTAGTGCTGGGCTAGATAAACGCATGCATTGAGTTGGCCAACAACCCTGCAATGATGAATTTGGAAGGACGTTCTCGAATTAAAATGTCTCCCTCTAACGAAAAAATATATTAACTGGGCCCTGTGACGGTCCACACAGCTCCTTTATATTAACTGGGCCCTGCAGTGACGGTCCTCACAGCTCCTTTATATTAACTGGGCCCTGCAGTGACGGTCCTCACAGCTCCTTTATATTAACTGGGCCCTGCAGTGACGGTCCTCACAGCTCCTTTATATTAACTGGGCCCTGCAGTGACGGTTCTCATAGCTCCTTTATATTAACTGGGCCCTGCAGTGATGGTCCTCACAGCTCCTTTATATTAACTGGGAGTGGTTGAAAAATGAGTTTTAATGACTTCAACTGTATATCTGTAACCCCAACATGGTTAAAACTATAATTTTGATATAATGGATGGTTAGTCCTTGCATACATATCTCTGCCTATGAATTTGAGAGTGATCAAATTTCTCCAGCCCCATCCCTCAGCTTTTTACCAAAACAGTGGCGGGGAATCACTGTGTTATTTTTGCATCTGCTGATTGGCCCTTTAAAAATCAGATTTTAAACCTAACCTTGAACAGGCCTCCTGAGTGGCGCAGCGGTATAAGGCACTGCATGCTGCGTTACTACAGATCCTGGTTCGTTACCCGGCTGTGTCGCAGCGTCATCTGGGTTAGGGGAGGGTTTGGCCGGCCGGGATGTCCTTGTCCCATCGCACTGTAGCGACTCCTGTGGCGGGCCGGGCGCATGCACGCTGACACGGTCGCCAGGTGTAAGGTGTTTCCTCCGACACATTGGTGCGGCTGGCTTCCGGGATAAGTGTGGATTGTGTCAAGAATTGGTGCGGCTTGTCGGGGTCGTGTTTCGGAGGACTCACGGCTCTCGACCTTCGCCTCTCCCGAGTCCGTAGGGAGTTGCAGCGATGGGACAAGACTGTAACTACCAGCTGGGGAATTAAGACCAAAAAGCAACATTTTATTTTCATGCATTTTTACAGTGTAACGTAGATGCAGGGAGTCAGGAAGCAGGTGCAGTTAGGGAGTTTAATAACAACGAACAATACAAAACAAGAGAAGTGTCTGACATGGAAACACAAACAATACTACCTGATGACTAGTAACAAAAGAGTGCTATATGAAGGGTAAGTAATCAAGGAGTAATGAAGTCCAGGTGTGACTAATGAGATGCAGGTGTGCTTAACGGTGGTTGCCAGGTCCAGTGTATAAAAGACCGGCGCGACGAACGCCGGAGGGGAGGAGGTGGAAATAGGAGATGGTGGAAATATCAAATGTTGGGATCGAGAATGTCTTTCACTGAAACCCAACACCACTCCTCTGGACTGTACCCCTCCCAGTCCAGCAGGTACTGGAGCCGAACACCACGTCGGGATTCCAGGAGGGATCTGACGGCATAGGTGGGGCTTCCCTCGATGTCCAGGGGTGTCGTGGGGGACGGCATCAGCCAGGGGATAAGGAACCACCGGCCTGAGGGAAACGTGAAAAGAGGGTGAGATCTGGTAGTTATAGGGGAGTTGTAATCTGCATGTTACCTCGTTGACCCTCTGGAGGGCCTTGAACGGCCCCATAAACCAGGGACTCAGCTTCTTACAGGGTTCCTAGTGGAGAGCCAGACGCAATCACCAGGAAGGAACACAGCGCCTCACTGCGGTGGCGATCCGCCTGCATCTTCTGACAGAGCGCTGGAGCCTCATGTGAGCATGTGAGCCTCACCTCTTCTGTGCGCCTGAACCACTCGTCCACCGCAGGAGCGTCGGTCTGGCTCAGAGTCCACTGGGCCAGCTGGTAACCCAGAACACACTGGAAGGGAGTCAGCCCGGTGGAGGAATGGCACAACGAATTATGGGCGTATTCCTCAGGAACATCCCTGGCTCCTGGTTCATCATTTCCACCTGACCATTAGACTGAGGCCGGTACCCGGAAGTGAGGCTTACTGTGACCCCCAGCTTGAGGGGTGCTCTCATTTTATCTATGAACATAGACGAGGCTCTAACTCCTCTAGCTCCACTATGAGATAGGGTGCAGGCCAGGCAGCAGGCTGTTAGCCAGCCTGCCAGTTTAGTGGAGTCTACCACTAGCATAGTCAGTGTAGTCAGCTCAGTTACCCCCATTGAGACCGTGTCTGTGCCTCGATCAAGGTTGAGCAAACCTAAACATGGCGGTGTTCACTTTAGTAATCTCACTGGAATAAAGAACTTCTCCATTCCTGTCATTATTGAAAGAGATTGTGATATCTCACTTCTTAAAATAGGGTTACTTAATGTTAGATCCCTCACTTCCAAGGCAGATATAGTCAATGAACTAATCACTGATCATAATCTTGATGTGATTGGCCTGACTGAAACATGGCTGAAGCCTGATTAATTTACTGTGTTAAATGAGGTCTCTCCTCCTGGTTACACTAGAGACCATGTCCCCCACGTATCCCGCAAAGGCGGAGGTGTTGCTAACATTTACCATAGCAAATGTCTATTTACCCCCCAAAAAAGGACAGCGTTTTCATCTTTTGAGCTTCTCGTCATGAAATGCAGCCTACTCAATCACTTTTTATAGCTACTGTTTACAGGCCTCCTGGGCCTTATACAGAGTTCCTTACTGAGGTCTCTGAATTTCTATCGGACCTTGTAGTCATGGCAGATAATATTCACATTTTTGGTGACTTAGGACCATGCTTTAGGACTACCTGCCCTGATGACTCCTAACTGTCCCCAGTCCACCTGGTCGTGCTGCTGCACTGGTTTCAACTCCTCTGCCTGCGTTTATGGAACCCTGACCTGTTCATCGGACGTACCACCTTGTCCCAGACCTGCTGTTTTCATCTCTCACTCTCTCTCTCGCTCTCTCTACCGCACCTGAGCTCTATCGCACCGTACCTGCGATGTCTACCGCATCTAAATGCCCGGCTATGAAAAGCCAAGTGACATTCACTCCTGATGTATTTACCTGTTGCAACCTCTACAACCACTATGATTATTATTTGACCCTGCTGGTCATCTATGAACGTTTGAACATCTTGGAGAAAGAGCTGGTCTTAATGGCCATGAATTGTTATAATCTCCACCCGGCACAGCCAGAAGAGGACTGGCCACCCCTCAGAACCTGGTTCCTCTCTAGGTTTCTGCCTTTCTAGGGAGTTTTTCCCAGCCACCGTGCTTCTACATCTGCATTGCTTGCTGGGTTTCTGTATAGCACTTTGAGACATCAGTGACGTGAATTGGGGGCCACGGTCGGAGACAAAATCCTCCAGGAGGCCATAGTGCTGGAAGACCTGCTGGAACAGTGCCTCAGCGACCAGGAGAGTGGTATGGAGCCCAGAGAGAGGAAGATCAGTGACAAAGTCAATGGACTGATAAGACCAGGACGCTGAGGCAAGGAGAAGGAGATTGGAGCGTTGCGGGGGGATTTGGATTCAGTACAAACCGAACTTGAATTGACATAGTGGGCTACGTCCTGCGCCAAAGTGGGCCACCAGTATTTATCAGAAAGGGTTTGGATAGTGCGGGTGATACCTGGGTGTCCAGCGAAGAGGGATGTGTGTGCCTCCATCTCTCACCCCTGTGGGAACGTAGATGCGCTCTGGAGGGCAGGTGGCAGGTTCCCGCTCCAGAGCCTTGCGGATGTCCACATCTACATCCCAACACACAGGCCTAACGATACGGCAGGACCGATTTGATGGGCTGGTGGACACAGGGCCCTGAACCGACGTGGAACCACAGGGTACGGGAAAGCAGGTCCTCCGACATCATGGTCCCCAGGCAGAGATAGACTCGACCATGCGATAGTGGGATTGTGACGTTGGAGCAGTGATGAAGAAGGGAACCGTAAAGGGTTTGGTGGAAAACTATGAAAATGGGATACTCACGCCTAACCTGGGATATGAAAGGTCCCGAGACATCAGTGACGTGAATTGGGGGCCACGGTCGGAGACAAAATCCTCCGGGAGGCCATAGTGCTGGAAGACCTGCTGGAACAGTGCCTCAGCGACCAGGAGAGTGGTAGGGAGCTCAGAGAGAGGAAGATCAGTGACAAAGTCAATGGACTGATGTGGACCCCGGGTTAGGGCGCACCGGACACCACTGAAGCTGGTGCCCCTCCTGGCTGCAATACGGACTAGTGATGGGTCGTTCGTGTAGGTGAACGTTGGGAGCCGGCTCGCATATCAGAAGAGCCGAATGTATTTATAAAAAAAAAAAAATAATTAAGATATGAATAATCAAAAGATTTAAATGAATAGAATTAACAAATTCAAAAAAAGAAATAAAATAATGTAGGCCTAAATGCTCAAGTGCACACATTCTGACTGTCTGCTCAGACTAACAGCCTCACCTGTTGTTCCTGTCAATCAGACACGCAGTGTCAACCAATGAACCAAAGATGCGTGAAGGAGGGCGGAGCCAACTCACTCACAGTCACACACTTAGCAGCCGAGGAGAGAGAGGAAGGACAGCTGGGAAAACAACAGCTGGAAAATGAGTCGGAAGCACAGTAGCATTTGGAAGCATTTTAATAACGTAGACAATGTTAGAACACAGTGTAGAATTTACCAAAACTACATCTCATATAAAGCCGGTTCTACACACAACCTACACCGGCATATGTGACCCGTGGACCCAACTGTGAAGCTAGCTGTAGCGGAGCTTGGAGAAACTAGCGGGCCTGCTAGTGATAGTGGTGGAGCCAGCACCTCCACACGTGGAGATCTATCCACTCAGTCAAGTAGGCTTACTCCACGACCCACAGCAACACAGTCTTCTATGGACCAGTTTATGCCAAACGTCTATGTCTGTAGCAAAACAAGGCCAAATTGATATTGCATTGGCTAAAATTATTGCCACCGATTTACAGCCATTTTCGAATGTGAAGGACAGAGGTTTTTAGAAATTATAGCAATAGTCTAAATCCAATGTACACAATTCCAAGCAGGAAAACCCAAAATCACTTATTCCACAACTGTATGAGAGCACACAGGCTTCAGTGCGGGAAAGAGTCCACTGACTGCTGGACATCAAGGGTAACCACTTCTTACATGTCGGTTACATGTCACTTCATTGAAGATTTTTCTATGTCTAGCTGTCTTCTGGACTGCTTTGAGTTCAGCGACAGACACACCTCAGAGAACGTGGCAGAGGAACTGTTGAGAGTGGCCAGAGAATGGCAAGTAGATGGAAAAGTGGTCTGTTGTGTTAGCGACAATGCAGCTAACATAACCAAAGCCATGAACATTTTAAAATGGACCCATCATCCATGTCTTGCCCACACAATCAACCTGACTGTTAGAGATGCTCTGAAGGTGATGAAGCCCACTGTGGAGAGAACAGTAGGTGCTGAAAAACTAAAGTCTCCACAACGCCAGATGGGGATGCCTGATCTGAGGCCTAAACAAGACTGCACTACAAGGTAGAATTCAACATTTTATATGTTGAAGCGGTTTCTTGAGTCAAAGGATGCCATCATCTCTACCCTGGCCATTGTCAATGCACCTGTTGATGCTCTGACCCAAGAGGAATGGGAGGTGGTGGAGGAGGTGAGCAGAGTCCTGGAGGAATGGGAGGTGGTGGAGGAGGTGAGCAGAGTCCTGGAGGAATGGGAGGTGGTGGAGGAGGTGAGCAGAGTCCTGGAGGAATGGGAGGTGGTAGAGGAGGTGTGCAGAGTCCTGGAGGAATGGGAGGTGGTGGAGGAGGTGAGCAGAGTCCTGGAGGAATGGGAGGTGGTAGAGGAGGTGTGCAGAGTCCTGGAACCCTTTGAGCAGGTCACTGTGGAGATCAGTGGAGAGAGGTACAGTAAGCAGTTATTACTACATCAGTATTTAATCCAGTATTATATATGTATATGAGCAGTAGATGAGAATGTAGTATCAGCAGACAAAACATGAACCTGAACTAATAAGTTACTGTTCTCTCTATCCAGCTATGTGACAGGGTCTGCAGCGAATCACAGCCAGCCGCCAGAGACATGTGACAGGGTCTGCAGCCAATCACAGCCAGCCGCCAGAGACATGTGACAGGGTCTGCAGCCAATCACAGCCAGCCGCCAGAGACATGCGACAGGGTCTGCAGCGAATCACAGCCAGCCGCCAGAGAGAAGAAAATGTAACCACAGGACATGTGACAGAGTTGATGGACACCCTATGTTCATCAATGGACAGAAAGTTCAGAAACCTCTGCACTTGACCCCAGGTTTAAGAAGTTAGCCTTCAGTGATGCCAGAGCGATTGATGAGGCTCTTCAAAGAATAACCCCAGCAGCAGGGAGGGACAGCCCCAGCAGTCAGCTGGCTCAGGCACCAGGGCAACAGGAAGAAGAGGGAGCAGATGGAGGAGAAGCACCAGCAGTAGTGCCACAAACGTCTGCTGTTTGGATGCTGTTTGACCAGAGAGCAACTGGGGATGCAGCATGAAGGAATCCCTCAGCAGATGCCATGATGGAGGTCCGATCCTATTTGGAGACCTTCTGAGCTGGTGGAAGAACAAGGCCTCTGTCTACCCACGGCTTACTAAACTCATGCCAGGGAGACTCTGCATAGCTGCCACATCCATTCCCTCTGCGGTCTTTTGGAAAACGGGACAAATAATTACTGAGAGCAGAAACAGCATCAGCCCCTGGAAAGTGAGGCAGCTTGTATTTCTGAATGCTAATCTGTCATAAAGCTAAATGTGGTCAGCGTTGCTGTGCTGCTGGTTCTAACATGGCAGTAAAGCAGAGAGAGGACAGAGGGAACACTTTCATGTTTTAAGTGAGATGCTGCAATATTCTATTATTATGCTGTTCAGATTGTATTCGTTTTGAATGGTTTTATTTATATGCACTTTGTTTATATACATTAAAAAGTTATACTTTAAATGCAAATGTTTAATAGCATTCTTTTTCATAACATTTAAGAATTTAAGATTTCTTGAGATTAAGACATTGACGTTAATATGCTCAATCAATGATATCAGTCTATGATATTGAAATAAACTGGAACTGGTACTTATCATTCAGTTGAGGTTTCTTCTGGTGTAGTATGTACAGGGAGTGGAATACAGATATTGATTGGTGAGTCACCACCCTTCAAAACATCAGACATTGATGAATGTGTAACAGGGTGTGGGGGGAAAGGCACATGTTTAAGGTTTATGGCATATGTGAAAAAGTACTGCATTCGATCACCAGAAACAGTATTCTCTAGTATGCTTAAACAGTAGAGACTGTAAGAGCAACAAATAATCCACTCCTATTCTCTATATATATATATATATATATATATATAGATATATATATATATATATATAATATGCACCCATTGGATGAAATACTCAACCCGTTTGCATACATACTGTGATTAGATGGAATGTCAAATCCTAACAAATTGGGATATCAATTATCATACACTTCTACTTTAAAATCAGCAGCACAGAATTGTAGGAAGTTCACATTTTGTATTTGTGAGTTTGGTGTGTGTGTTTGGTGTGTGTGTGTGGTGTGTGAGTTTGGTGTGTGTGTTTGGACAGTGACAATGTTCACAGGCGTGTGACGTCCCTGGTCTCAGTCTGAGGCCTTGTCTTTGTCGCCCTCTGTGGGCACACTGCGGTACTGGCACTGGGGGACCAAATTGTTCCCACTGGCAGGCTTTGGTGGGGGGACCTGAGGTGACACCTGGTGCCCCTTTAGCACCATCCTGTCCCTCCTGTCCAGCCAGTAGAAAGACACCAAGAGGAACAAAGCCGAGGAGACAACAGTGGCACTGCAGGCGGAGAAGACGTAGAAATACTCCCCCGTTCTGTCCACCAGGATTCCTGCAACAACAGCAACAACATAAAACAACATTAGCAGGAGCCAATCTCGGCATTAGTAAGCCCATTAGTAAGTCCATTAGTAAGTCCACTAGTAAGTCCACTAGTAAGTCCATTAGTAAGTCCATTAGTAAGTCCATTAGTAAGTCCATTAGTAAGTCCACTAGTAAGTCCATTAGTAAGTCCACTAGTAAGTCCACTAGTAAGTCCACTAGTAAGCCCATTAGTAAGTCCATTAGTAAGTCCACTAGTAAGTCCACTAGTAAGCCCATTAGTAAGTCCATTAGTAAGCCCACTAGTAAGTCCATTAGTAAGTCCACTAGTAAGTCCACTAGTAAGTCCACTAGTAAGCCCATTAGTAAGCCCACTAGTAAGCCCACTAGTAAGTCCACTAGTAAGTCCACTAGTAAGTCCACTAGTAAGCCCACTAGTAAGCCCACTAGTAAGTCCACTAGTAAGTCCACTAGTAAGTCCACTAGTAAGCCCATTAGTAAGCCCACTAGTAAGCCCACTAGTAAGTCCACTAGTAAGTCCACTAGTAAGTCCACTAGTAAGCCCACTAGTAAGTCCATTAGTAAGCCCACTAGTAAGTCCACTAGTAAGTCCACTAGTAAGTCCACTAGTAAGTCCATTAGTAAGTCCATTAGTAAGTCCACTAGTAAGTCCAGTAGTAAGTCCAGTAGTAAGTCCACTAGTAAGTCCACTAGTAAGTCCATTAGTAAGTCCATTAGTAAGTCCACTAGTAAGTCCACTAGTAAGTCCACTAGTAAGTCCATTAGTAAGTCCACTAGTAAGTCCACTAGTAAGTCCACTAGTAAGTCCACTAGTAAGTCCATTAGTAAGTCCATTAGTAAGTCCATTAGTAAGTCCACTAGTAAGTCCACTAGTAAGTCCATTAGTAAGTCCACTAGTAAGTCCACTAGTAAGTCCACTAGTAAGTCCACTAGTAAGTCCACTAGTAAGTCCACTAGTAAGTCCACTAGTAAGTCCACTAGTAAGTCCAGTAGTAAGTCCAGTAGTAAGTCCACTAGTAAGTCCATTAGTAAGTCCACTAGTAAGTCCACTAGTAAGCCCACTAGTAAGTCCATTAGTAAGCCCACTAGTAAGCCCACTAGTAAGTCCATTAGTAAGTCCACTAGTAAGTCCACTAGTAAGTCCAATAGTAAGTCCATTAGTAAGTCCATTAGTAAGTCCACTAGTAAGTCCACTAGTAAGTCCAGTAGTAAGTCCACTAGTAAGTCCACTAGTAAGTCCAGCAGTAAGTCCACTAGTAAGTCCATTAGTAAGTCCATTAGTAAGTCCACTAGTAAGTCCACTAGTAAGTCCATTAGTAAGTCCATTAGTAAGTCCATTAGTAAGCCCACTAGTAAGTCCACTAGTAAGTCCACTAGTAAGTCCACTAGTAAGTCCATTAGTAAGTCCACTAGTAAGTCCACTAGTAAGTCCACTAGTAAGTCCACTAGTAAGCCCATTAGTAAGTCCATTAGTAAGTCCACTAGTAAGTCCACTAGTAAGTCCATTAGTAAGTCCATTAGTAAGTCCACTAGTAAGTCCACTAGTAAGTCCACTAGTAAGTCCACTAGTAAGTCCATTAGTAAGTCCACTAGTAAGTCCACTAGTAAGTCCATTAGTAAGTCCATTAGTAAGTCCACTAGTAAGTCCACTAGTAAGTCCATTAGTAAGTCCATTAGTAAGTCCACTAGTAAGTCCACTAGTAAGTCCACTAGTAAGTCCACTAGTAAGTCCAGTAGTAAGTCCAGTAGTAAGTCCACTAGTAAGTCCATTAGTAAGCCCACTAGTAAGTCCACTAGTAAGTCCATTAGTAAGTCCATTAGTAAGTCCACTAGTAAGTCCACTAGTAAGTCCATTAGTAAGTCCATTAGTAAGCCCATTAGTAAGTCCATTAGTAAGTCCACTAGTAAGTCCACTAGTAAGTCCACTAGTAAGTCCACTAGTAAGTCCACTAGTAAGTCCATTAGTAAGTCCACTAGTAAGTCCACTAGTAAGCCCATTAGTAAGTCCACTAGTAAGTCCACTAGTAAGTCCATTAGTAAGTCCACTAGTAAGTCCACTAGTAAGCCCATTAGTAAGTCCACTAGTAAGTCCACTAGTAAGCCCATTAGTAAGGCCCTAGCAGAGCATGAAAGACAGCATGATGACATAACGAGAAAACTACACCAATAACATACAGTATTACCATGGCAACCACATAAGCAGTAAAACTTAGGCTGCATACCCCGTTCATTTCAGTACCCCCCCAGGTAAGAGGACTGAACATTACATTCTTATTCAAGTCTGTCTGCTACTTTATTCTAAGACCCCCAGCTACACACCACACACACCACACACACAGGGAGTTCGGTACCTGCGAGCGGGGGGCCGATTAGCAGGGTGACACTCTCCATGATGGCGAGCAGGCCCAGGGCAGCGGGGAAGCGACTCATGTCCAACGTATCCATGAGGACGGTGAACATCAGCGAGCCCACCACGCTCATGGACAGGCCGTAGGTCACCACGTACGCCAGCAGCACGGGGAAGCTGGCATCGATGCAGCAGATACTATTACTCAGCCCATTCACCAGCAGAGCAGCAGAGAACATGTAGGTGTGACGCCCCTTGAACCAGGGCAGGCTGAAGAGCAGCCCGACTGGAGGCCGCACCACGATGTTGACGATACCCAGGATGGAGAGGAGGAGGGCGGCCCGGCTCTGCTCCATGTTGTGGGCCGTGGCGTAGGGAACCAGGTAGATCAGCGGAACCACGAAGCCTAGCATCATCCAGGTGATGCCCACAGCGTACACACGGTAGCGCAGGTTGTTACATAAGAGGTCAAAGGCCATGTGACGCCGCAGGGCAGCCATCAGACAGGCCCACAAGGCCCTCGTTCTCCCCTTTAGCTTCTCCTCCTCCTGCTGAAGAGGCCCGCAGTTTATCAGGGGCTGGCCACGGCTTCTGGGTCCCCCCAGGGGCCTCATCACAGCTCCGCACACGCAGCAGTTAAGCAGGACGGCCCCCAGCACCAGGAAACTCCCACGCCAGCCCAGCTCAGTGTGGAGGTAGTTGCCCAGGAGGGGCAGGGTGCACAGGCCCAGGGCCGTGCCCGTGGAAGACATGGCGTTTGCGAAAGCCCGCCGCCGCACAAAGTAGTGCCCGAGGATAGTCACTGCAGGCTGGAAGCTGAAGCAGAATCCAAGTCCTGTCAAAGGAGAAGACAATGAATAAGGCACATGGCTGAATGCATGGGAGTTTGCCCCTATCCAGTGATACAGGGTCAGATTCATCCGCCCTAATAATCATGGGAAGGATTGTAATGTAGGGTAATCTGACTCTAGATCTGTGGTTAGGGTTTAACTGCTATGTGGAGCAGTGGAGGGGAGGACCATCCTCCTCAGTGAAGTTCATAAAAATGAAAATAGTGCAACATTAAAAAAAGTTATCATTTTTAGATAAAACATAAGCTAATTTATTGCCACCGGGGGGCGCTGGTGTAACTGCTAAACTGCTTGCTGACTGTACAATGTACTGCATGATAGTAGCGGGTTTACTAACACGTTAGTTCTAGTAGCTGTGTTTAATATGACGTTACTAACGTCCTTAGCTAATATGGTGACAATGATGTAGGCTGTGTGTAGCGGTTAGCGGTTATGATGTGAAGGTTTGGCTTGGAAAGGTTTTTTCGCCTGGCCACAGACAGTTGATGTGTTGTGCACTGAAGCCCACAAGAGAAGGGAAAAAGTGAGAGAAGGAGAGTGTGTAGATGCGAGAAGGAAGTATACAACGAGCAAAATGTTAATTCTGTTTGTATGTGGCTGCTTTGAAAGTGAACTGACCTGTCTCCTGACCTGTGCACCTACGTTCTACATTTCATTCATAGGCTAGGTTGTAGCAACATCATGATGGGTATATCATGTAGTATCCTAAACCTATTGATGTTACATTGAGCTGGGAGAATGGAATATACAGTGCATTCGGAAAGTATTCAGACCCCTTGACTTTTTCCACATTTTGTTAGATTACAGCCTTATTCTAAAATTGATTAAATACTTTTTCCCCTTCATCAATCTACACACAATACCCCATAATGACAAAGCAAAAACAGGTGTTTAGACATTTTAGCAAATGTATAAAAAAAATAAAAGTAATCAGACCACTGAGTACTTTGTTGAAGCACCTCGAGTCTTCTTGGGTATGACACTACCATCTTGACACACCTGTATTTGGGGAGTTTCTCCCATTCTGCTCTGCAGATCCTCTCAAGCTCTGTCAGGTTGGATGGGGAGCGTCGCTGCACAGCTATTTTCAGGTCTCTCCAGAGATGTTCGATCGGGTTCAAATCCCTGCTGCTGAAAAACATCCCCACAGCATGATGCTGACACCACCATGCTCCATCGTAGGGATGGTGCCAGGTTTCCTCCAGACGTGACGCTTGGCATTCAGGTCAAAGAGTTTAATCTTGGTTTCAACAGACCCGAGAGTCTTGTTTCTCATGGTCTGAGAGTCATTTATGTGCCTTTTGGCAAACTCCAAGCGGGCTGTCATGTGTCTTTTACTGAGGAGTGGCTTCCGTCTGGCCTCTCTACCAATAAGGCCTGATTGGTGGAGTGCTGTAGAGATGGGAGAACCTTCCAAATGGACAACCATCTCCACAGAGGAACTTTGGAGCTCTGTCAGAGTAACCATCGGGTTCTTGGTCACCTCTCTGACCAAGGCCCTTCTCCCCCGATTGCTCAGTTTGGCCGGGTGGCCAGCTCTAGGAAGAGTCTTGGTGGTTCCAAACTTCTTGTTTATTTAATCCATTTTCGAATAAGTCTGTAACGTAACAAAATATGGAAAAAGCGAAGGGGTCTGAATACTTTCTGAATGCACTGTAAATGACAGTCATCCAATATGCTGTAATAGAAATAAGGACATGCTGATAAAAAAATGATCGTCCTCCCTCATCATAAATGTCACAACCGCCACTGATGTGGAGTGACTCCATGTGTGTGTATGTGGGAAGGCAGTGACCTGTGATAACCCCAGCTGTGAGGTAGAGCTCAGTGATGGTGTGGGTGAACGAGCTGGCCACCATTCCAAGACCACTCAGGACCCCGCCCAGCATAACTGTCGCCCGGCAACCAAACCTCTCCACCAATACACTGCAGACTGGACCTAAAGAAGGAGACATGCTATTGGTTAAAGACACAAAAACCTCAAAGAAAATAGTGGGTTGTTCCACCTCAAAAAGCACAAGAAAAGAGGATTGTGACACCGACTATATCAGATTGTTCTGAAATAGTTTTTTCTAACAATGATTTAGACATGAGGAATCCAAAGGAATAGTCAAAAGCCATCCACGGACCCCCAAACCCCATGCCTCTCCCACCCCAACAACAAGTATATAGTATCAGTTTGCTGTGTTTCATAAATAGGATTGGAATATTGTTTCATCATCCTATGTAATGTATTTTTTTCCCCCTGTTCAGAGAAACTGATATTACCAGATTCTGACCACTAGATGGTGGTGTTCCTACTATCAGGTGAAAAAAAGACCCCCCTCATTGTTAAAGGGATAGTTCACCCAAATGACTAAATGAAATTGGTTTCCTTACCCAGCAACCCATGCTTTGGTTTGGTTGGCCACTGTTTGAAATGCTAACTTTTTTTGCATTTGTGGCACAAATCCAATGCAAGTCAATGGTACCTATATTAGCATTTTTCACGCATGTTCAAATCATCTTAAATTCTCCAAATAATGTATTGTGTAACTCAATTATGTTACTTATAGATGATTTTGACATTATTACAGCTGTTAGTCTTTATGGGTAAGTCTCTAAGAACTTTGCACACCTGGATTGTACAATATTTGCCCATTTGTTATTTTTACAATTCTTCAAGCTCTGTCAAGTTGATTGCTGATCATAGCTTGAAAGCCTGGGTGTCGGAATGACTGTTTGGGACCTTTAAAGTGTCTTTGAACTGCTAGTCTGCTGAGTGGTGTTTTAAAGGGAAGGAAGTCTGTACCATGTTTAGACTGGTTCGTGCACTGAAAGAATTTGTGGCCAACACCTACATTAATAGTGAACTGTCAGTGATCATTGAACTTACTTTGAGCACATTTCCCTGCAGGCATATATGAACGTGTCACTGCAAAAATCCTACTTAAATTCACAAGGTGAAACTATGGAAAACTATGGAATCTACGATGTGACTCTACTACCATACCTCCAGCATGAAGCACTGATGTCATTATAGAAGGCACCCAGGAGGTCTCTTGGTTGCTGGCCTGGAACTCTGTTTGTAGGTCCGTGTAGAAGATGCCCATGCAGGAGGGGAAGGCAAGAGTCAAGGCTTGCACCAGGATGGTGGACACCAGCACCACCCAGGCCCAACCCCCATCAGGTGCAGTGACGGCCTCATCCATAGCCAGAGGGGCTATGGGTTCAGACTTGCCATTCTCCACCTCCTCAGAGTCCATGATCTCGCCATTCTTCTGCTCCATGTTGGGTGTCTGCTCAGGGGAATTGCTCTCCATCTGGAGGCTGTCACGGTCCCCTGCCACCTTGCTGCCATTCCTCCGGTTCATACTCTTCTCAGATGCTGAGGCAATGTCCTAGTAGTTTGCCAGGGTGGATGACACTCACTAGTATATTCCATCTCACCATGTCTCTCCTCCTCACCTGTGGATAGGGAGAGAGAGAGGGGGGGGTATGGGATTATAACGACAGAACTACCCGAGTTTGTATTTGAATTTTGTGATTGCAATTGTGTAATTTCATTTCGCAAACTTGTATCATGATGTGTGAATACATGTAACAACTATCACAAACGTTTGACTTGACACTTGGGATACATTTCTACATTTCATAAAATTTGGAAGGATAATTTATTTTCACTATGAATATTCTGCTGTGAATCAGAAATACACTTTCAGATTTTAAATCTGCGCGTGCTCGGAGTTCTGTCACTGTCAAGCACCAAGAGATTTATATATTTGTAGACAAGAAAGTTTTTTTGAAAATTAAGGGCAGAACCTTTAAACCCTGACCAATCAGTTCCCTCTGCCAAAACCAATATGATTGGCTGGATTGTTCTATCGATCAAATCGCAAGCAACAACAAGATCTGACCAGGACGACCTGATGTGATGGAGGAAGATGGCAAGTGACCAGGACGACCTGATGTGATGGAGGAAGATGGCAAGCGACCAGGACGACCTGATGTGATGGAGGAAGATGGCAAGTGACCAGGACGACCTGATGTGATGGAGGAAGATGGCAAGTGACCAGGACGACCTGATGTGATGGAGGAAGATGGCAAGTGACCAGGACGACCTGATGTGATGGAGGAAGACTGCAGACAAGGTCTATAACGTTTGCTTTCACAGTTTGTATGAAGTAATGTTATCAAATTCTCTGGGAGGGATTACAAATCCATTTCCAAGCAATTCGAAGTACATAATTCCACTGTCCGACAAAAATTCCAGACCACTGGCAAACTACCAGGCAATATTTATATATACTGTATATAAAACCAATGTGGGCCTCAAAACAGGTGGGGCTCTGCCTGTAATAATTCTGGCATCACTTTTATGGTGGCATCTTGGTTTTATCTAGCCACGCAACCTGTATACAGTGACATTTTGCAGCTCAACACACAATAAAAACATGTGCAATAGAGTGAAACAGTGCATTACAGGCAGTAATGATATCAGGCGTTTCTTTGACGTTATTCAAGAATACATGGGTAAATATTTGATGGCCAAAAACATTTACTACTGTATGCTTAGCTAATTGTGTTTATCTTATATTATCAGAACATTCTGAAAGACCAGCTCCTGGAGAGGTTGCATCCAGGTTGCTGCTAGCCATCAGGCAACCCCTGGATCTGGATTACCTGGAATTCCTGTTCAATAATGAGCGTATCCTCATTGAATCCTTTGCGGATCAGGTTTATTTCCCTCCAATTATCACAGAGACACTGAGAGATTCATCAAATCTTGTCAAAGCTGAAATTGAGTCGCGCCCCATGACATCAATTCAGCTTGAGGCAGTTGTTGGGAGTAACTTGTCATTCAAAGAGAACAGCTGAAAATGATGCTCAAAACTCACCTTTCGGTACCATGCATTGCAGAGTTACTGTACCATATTTAGAAGGATGCATGAATTACGGTTTATCTGTGAGGGGGTTATACAGTACTATTTGTGTTGAAGAACTCAACAAAACTGTGAAAACCATCAAAACCCAGATGCCAAATGTTGGCTATAGTATGGTCAAGGGACAGTTGGTGTCAATGGGCTTCTATGTCCAGTGGTGGAGATTGAGAGCGTCAATGCATCATGTGGATGCAGTTGGGATCCTGTCCCACGTTGCCAGGCTTGTGGTGCGACAAAGTTATTCAGTGCAAGGCCTCCTTTCCTTGGTACACATAGACAACATGGTACAGGCCTTTTTTTATAAGATATTTAGCATATTCAACCATTTTGTTATTGACTAATTATTTACTTATTATTTATTTATTATTTAGTGATATATTTATGTAGTATTTATGTTCCTTGTTTATTTGTTATTACTATTATTATAGTTTATCGGGGCGGCAGGTAGCCTAGCGGTTTATCGGGGCGGCAGGTAGCCTAGCGGTTTATCGGGGCGGCAGGTAGCCTAGCGGTTTATCGGGGCGGCAGGTAGCCTAGCGGTTTATCGGGGCGGCAGGTAGCCTAGCGGTTAGAGTGTTGGGCCAGTAACCGAAAGGTCGCTGGTTCGAATACCCGAGCTGACAAGGCGGAAAAAAACCTGTCAATGTGTCCTTGAGCAAGGCACTTAACCCTAATTTGCTCCAGGAGTGCTGTACTACTTAGCATATTCAACCATTTTGTTATTGACTAATTATTTACTTATTATTTATTTATTATTTAGTGATATATTTATGTAGTATTTATGTTCCTTGTTTATTTGTTATTACTATTATTATAGTTTATCGGGGCGGCAGGTAGCCTAGCGGTTTATCGGGGCGGCAGGTAGCCTAGCGGTTTATCGGGGCGGCAGGTAGCCTAGCGGTTTATCGGGGCGGCAGGTAGCCTAGCGGTTTATCGGGGCGGCAGGTAGCCTAGCGGTTTATCGGGGCGGCAGGTAGCCTAGCGGTTAGAGTGTTGGGCCAGTAACCGAAAGGTCGCTGGTTCGAATACCCGAGCTGACAAGGCGGAAAAAAACCTGTCAATGTGTCCTTGAGCAAGGCACTTAACCCTAATTTGCTCCAGGAGTGCTGTACTACTATGGCTGACCCTGTACAGTTGTGGCCAAAAGTTTTGAGAATGACACAAGTATTGGTCTCCACAAAGTTTGCTGCCTCAGTGTTGATGATGGCAATTTGCATATACTCCAGAATGTCATGAAGAGTGATCAGATGAATGAGAAAGTCCCTCTTTGCCATGAAAATGAACTTAATCCCCCAAAAACATTTCCACTGCATTTCAGCCCTGCCACAAAAGGACCAGCTGCCATCATGTCAGTGATTGTCTCGTTAACACAGGTGAGAGTGTTGACGAGGACAAGGCTGGAGATCACTCTGTCATGCTGATTGAGTCAGAATAACAGACTGGAAGCTTTAAAAGGAGGGTGGTGCTTGAAATCATTGTTCTTCCTCTGTTAACCATGGTTACCTGCAAGGAAACACATGCCGTCATCATTGCTTTGCACTAATAGGGCTTCACAGGCAAGGATATTGCTGCTGATAAGATTGCACCTAAATCAACCATTTATCGGATCATCAAGAACTTCAAGGAGAGAGGTTCAATTGTTGTGAAGAAGGCGACAGGGCGCCACAAGATAGTCCAGCAAGCGCCAGGACCGTCTCCTAAAGTTGATTCAGCTGCGGGATCGGGGCACCACCAGTGCAGAGCTTGCTCAGGAATGGCAGCAGGCAGGTGTGAGTGCATCTGCACGCACAGTGAGGCGAAGACTTTTGGAGGATGGCCTGGTGTCAAGAAGGGCAGCAAAGAAGCCACTTCTCTCCAGGAAAAACATCAGGGACAGACTGATATTCTGCAAAAGGTACAGGGATTGGACTGCTGAGGACTGGGGTAGAGTCATTTTCTCTGATGAATCCCCTTTCCGATTGTTTGGGCCATCCGGAAAACACCTTGTCCGGAGAAGACAAGGTGAGCGCTACCATCAGTCCTGTGTCATGCCAACAGTAAAGCATCCTCAGACCATTCATGTGTGGGGTTGCTTCTCAGTCAAAGGAGTGGGCTTACTCACAATTTTGCCTAAGAACACAGCCATGAATAGGTGGACAAACAAAAACCCACAACGTTGCCCAGTGATGTACACACCAGGGGCACCCTTGGGCTGATGCCATCAGGGCCCGCCACTTTCCACTGATGTAGTCTCTCCAGCTCTCTCTTCACTTGGTTGGTGGTGAAAGCCTGGTGGGAAGGTGGGTGTTGAGGATCAGTCCAGAGGTGGGGGGAAGGGAGGTGTTGCTGATTATCGTGTGTAAAGGGGGGGGTGGGACAGTCGTGAGGATGTGTGGCCTAACAGTGATATTTCTCATACCCTTCCACACCTCTCTCACCTGGCTCTGCCTCAGCTTGTCCTCCATCTTCTCCTTATACCCTCTCTTCCCCTCAGCAATCCGCAACTTCAGCTCCCTCTGGACGCATTTCAATTTGTCCTTGTCCCCCTCTTCTTCTCATTCAGCAGGGCCTTCAGGTCGCTGGTGACACAGGGTTTATTATTTGGAAAACAGCGTACCTTCCTGGTGGGTACAGTGTTGTCTACACAAAAATGTATATAGTCCGTTATGCAGTCTGTAAGTCCATCAATGTCCTCCTCATGAGCCTCACAGAGCACATCCCAGTCTGTTGTCTCAAAGCAGTCCTGTAGGGCCTCATTTGCCTCCAGGGACCATCTCCTAATAGTCCTGGTGGTTGCAGGCTGCTGTTGGACCATAGGCCTGTAGAGTGGGGTGAGGTGGACAAGGTTGTGATCCGATCTACCGAGGGGAGGGAGTGCAGTGGAGTTGTATGCGTCCTTCACATTAGCATATAACATGTCCAGAGTTTTATTATTCCTGGTTGGGCACTTCACGAACGGTTTGAACGTGGGCAGCGTTGAAGAGAGAGATGCATGGTTAAAATCCCCCAAAATGGCAAAGAAAGCACTGGGATGCGCCGTCTGTAACCTCGCGATAACAGAGTGGATGACGTCACATGCTGTGTTTGCGTCCGCGGAGGGCGGGATGTAAACAATAACAGCATTGACCGCCGTGAATTCCCTCGGCAAATAGTAGGGTCTCAGGCTAACGGCTAACAGCTCAATGTCCGGGATACAAAACTGTTCCTTAACAGTAATATGGCTCGGATTACACCATCTGTTGTTAACTAATAAAGCCAGCCCCCTTCCCTTACTCTTACTGGAAGAAACAATATCCCTGTCTGCTCTGATGGTCTGGAAACCTCCGATAGTGACGTTCCCTGTGGGGATGTTATCATTCAGCCATGTCTCGGTAAAAAACACTAGACTAGTACCTCTGGACTCTCTAGTTCCTCCATCTTGTTATGCAGCGATCTCACGTTGCCCACAACGATAGACGGTATAGCCGGCTTGTATTTCCTAAGCTTTGCTTTACACTTCAATCCCGCCCTGCGTCCACGCCGTCGCCTTTTCAACTCGTCCGGAATATCAAACTTTTCCATGGGGTTTAGCATGTGTGCTAAATCCAAGAGCTGGGCTCGGTTGTAAATAATTGAGGACTTGGCGTTGGAGTTGGACTTGGAGTTCGGCGCTGCTAAACATAAGAAAACGTGCCTCAGTGATAAAAAGGACCGCTAAAACCTTCGTAAAACAGTAGCACTCCATAATCCTGAACTATATAGTTCCAACTGTTAAAAAAAGCTGCTTAACAGGCGACCACACAGAGGAGGATACCTGTTTTTACTATGTCATTATGGGGTATATTGTGTCGATTTATGAGGCAATCGCTCTGACTGATGTGTGGCCTTCCCTATGCAGTCATGGCAACAATAAATGTGATAGTTTTGATTTCTCATGATTGTGTAATACCAGTCTATACACTGGCCATTAGCGTTGCATAATACAGTATACCTAACCTACACCACTGTCAACACTACCTGAGGCTTTGTAGCAAAGCCAGCCACCTGACAAGTCCTTCATCTTGGGGTTACTCCTCTTCATGTACTCTGACAATCTAAATCAAGATGTCATAAATATTTTCCACATTTTCAAATGCGCATTCCACTAATATCATAAAACTGCAAGTAGCTGGTTAAGTGTGCTACAACAGTTATAATAGAATGTGCAACTAGTATAGAATGTATCAAGCCAGTTATTCTGGAAATGTTCAATTGCAAATGATGAAGGCACTTGAAGTACAATAGCATGTAATCCAGCTGTGTTTTGTCATACCAATCAACAAAATATCCCTAAAAAAAAACACATTTGCCTCTTGGCATCCATCTTCCGCCATCGTTATTGATCTCTTTCCCAGCCCCGCTTCAAGTAGGTGAATCCCCTGCGATCCTTTAAGGGTTCGGTCTGTTGGAAAAAACTGCAGGCGTGTATATCTGGTAGCAACGGCAGCAGCCTTGGAACACTCTCCCGGCGAAAGTAACCTGGAAACGTTCTGAGAAAATATGAAAAAGGAAAAATATATATTAGTAAAGATTACGGCATCATTTTCCGTTCCCCCTTCACCAATCAGACACTTTGAAAATACACAAAATCAATAATACATTTTGCATCTCATTATGTACTGCTGGCTGTTGGATGAATAACAGCCGCCACCTGGGAGCATGCTCAGACCAGGTGGTAGGAGCATGCTCAAACCAGGTGAAAGGCCAACACCTGGGAGCACGCTCAGACCAGGTGGTAGGAGCATGCTCAAACCAGGTGAAAGGCCAACACCTGGGAGCACGCTCAGACCAGGTGGTAGGAGCATGCTCAAACCAGGTGAAAGGCCAACACCTGGGAGCACGCTCAGACCAGGTGGTAGGAGCATGCTCAAACCAGGTGAAAGGCCAACACCTGGGAGCACGCTTGGACCAGATGGAGGGCCAGATTGCGTGCAACACTGTCTATGTTATACTGTATATTTCTACTGTAAAAGTTAAAACACATACTAGATCTTGTATCATCTATGGATGACAAATCACACTCACTAACAAGATATATTTTATTCATACATGACATTTTGAAAACATATAGCTAACAAGCTAAAGCCACATGTTAGCTGATGTACCACCGTAGTGTGGTAGGATCTGGCTAAAGATAATCTAACTTGTTAATTGATGTTGGATGATTTTTTTTAAACATTCACGAACGTTAGCTAGCTACCAGTACCTACCCTATGCAGCTTAATTCACACATTACTGTTACCCCACTACAGATGAGTGGTCCAATGAACACTTATGCAAGGGATTGGGAACTAGCTAGCTAGCTAGCTAGGAGCCGACTAGCCGGTGCATGAACTTGGGGGGGAGATGAACATTATATAGTAGCTAAGGTTTCCCACATGATCATATAATAAGGTGATGACATCACTTCATACAAACTGTGAAAGCAAACTTTCTAGAACTCACCTGCTGGTCGAGCACTTGCCATCTTCCTCCATCAGGTCGTCCTGGTCACTTGCCATCTTCCTCCATCAGGTCGTCCTGGTCACTTGCCATCTTCCTCCATCAGGTCGTCCTGGTCACCTCTTGTTTTTGCATGCAATTTGGTTGATGGAACAAGCGAGCCAATCATATTGGTTTAAGTGTGGTTTTGGCAGAGGGAACTGATTGGTCAGGTGTTGAAGGTCCTGCCCCCATTATTTTCCTTCTGGACACTTTCAATGAAATTTCCCCCCGGGGGATCAATAAAGTACCTATCTATCTATCTATCTATCTATCTATCTATCTATCTATCTATCTATCTATCTATCTATCTATCTATCTATCTATCTATCTATCTATCTATCTATCTATCTATCTATCTATCTATCTATCTATCTATCTATCTATCTATCTATCTATCTATCTATCTATCTATCTATCTATCTATCTATCTATCTATCTATCTATCTATCTATCTATCTATCTATCTATCTATCTATCTACAGATATAGGAATCTCTTGGTGAGTGACAACACTGACAGAAATCTGAGTATGTGCAGATTCAAAATCCGCAGCCGTCAATGGCATTGTAATAATTCCTTAAATAAATTATCCTTGCCAATATTAAAAAATGTGTTCACGTGTCACGTCATAGCTGTTGTTACATTTGTTCACACATCAAGCTTGCGAAATTAAATTACACATTTGCAAATCGTAATTGCAGCTACAAAATGAAAATACAAACAGGTAGTTCTGTCATCGTTATAATCCTTTAGATGTCCCCTACTGTTGACTGTTCATGACGGGGGAAGGGAGTAGAATAAATGGCCTACTGTGCCAGACCTTTTCCAGTCAAGATTTCTGGATGTAATATTTGTTTAGTGGCACAAATTCGCATTGTGACTGTGCGTAATTAGGCTTTCAGGTGACCAAACATTGCCTATAATTTGCATTTAGGCGTTCATTCGCGACAGGATGAGATGCATGTAACTCGGCTATAATTTACCCCATTCTAACACCTCAACCTGTGGGTCTCTTCAAAGACTGTGGTGCCATGGTCCAATTTGTGCATGTGCTGCATCGTCATCCATTTAAATGTTCAGTAGCAATTGGTTTCCGAGTCCCTTTGGCAACTCTAGTAGCCTATCCACGTGGCATGTCAATATCAATCTATTTGAGATTAGGAATCTGAACTGTAGGAGATCCGAATATATCCGGGCCAAGAAAGACAGACCTCGATCAACCCAAACCATAACTGATGCGTCCGAACCATTAACCGCACGCGAACTCCAAACTACAGAGCGGCTATTTTGAATCAATGTACAGCAACGTCCAGGATCCACTGCAGTGAGAAAACAGTTTGCCTGCCCTGTAGCCTACTGTCCGTTATTATGGTTAAATATGATCTTCTTGATTTTGATCTTCTCAAATAGCCTCCTTCCCGTCAAAATACATAGGTTGCATTTAGTTTAATTTGTGTGCAGTCTCATAATAAAAACACTGACATAATAGGGAAGCAACACAATTAGCCTTTTGTTTTTCAGTAGACTATCACATTGCTCAGCAAATTAAGGTCGGCTAGAAAGCCTTGTTTAGCCAACACATAAACACATTGGAAAGCCACCCAGAGCGCAAATGTCTTACCTTCTGAGGTTAAGTATTATTTCTGACGGCCATTACTTCGCTTGGATCATTTTGACCCTCTCTACCACATCATACACAAACCAGCTGCAACTCCTAGCCTCCGCCTTGGAGCAACACTATCATGTTATCGGTGGGGGTGGGAGGAGACAGGATGTAAGAGCCCTGATGCGGTTATGTTGATCACAGATTACATTAAGAACAGTCACCTTTCTGTCCATTGGTACTGTCAATGCAGACCAATCTGTCGTGGACATGAGACATGGACATGACAATTGCAATGTGAGGCATGCTTCCTTGTGTCTTCTCAGCGCTGCACTAGCGGTCATATTTACCCGTATGCATACACGGTCAGAAAGGGCCAACACAGTTTATCCGATTTTGCATTACTGTACAAGTCGCCTCCATGAAAGATCAAATTTACCACAATTAGAAATACACACATACTGATATAAAATATATGAATCAATAAATGCACATAAAAATAGTTGCATAAATAAATGCATGCATAAAATGGATAAATTATGCACACATACATAGATACATAATGTTTTAAATAATTGATCCCTCTTTTATTTCATTCATTGATATTATTTGTTTATTTCTGTATTTCTTCCTCCAATATGATAATGAGGGGGTGTCAAACAAACGTATGTAGGTGGTATCTAACACACCATTGGTTAATCAATGCCACAGTACGGAAACAGTACTGTACTGAATGACCAGTAAATCGTTTTCCTCATCGACTACACACAGTTCCCCATAATGGCACATTAAAACTCAAAAACCTTATATACAGAAGTATTCAGACCCTTTGATATGAGACTCGAAATTGATCTCAGTTGCATCCTGTTTCCATTGATCATCCTTGATGTTTCTACAACTTGATTGGAGTCCACTATTTTCCTAATTGTTGCTGTCTATCAACTCACACTTTTTTTTTTATAGAGCACAAAGACAAATTGATGAGGAAATTACTTAAACTACAGGCACCTAAGAGTCAAAAGAAGGATGAGGAACCCGAACGCAAAAGACCAATGCAGACCAAAAACCCTGAACCCTTCACTTTTATCCTACAATGTAAAAAATAGTGCAAATAAAGAAAAACCTTTGAATGAGTAATATTCCAAACTTTTGGCCCCCAGTGTATGTTTACATACTTTCTTGTCAATGTATAGGTGTGTTGAGTGTTAATATACATATTTCAGACAAAACGCTCACATGGGAAATCTTCCTCTTAACCCCAAATGACCTCTTTAATTTGGTTATATTATAACCCCTCCTTTACTTCTCATCCTACACTTTCCAGGGCGATAACTTTTTACTTTTTAATCTGGAACAGAGCCTTGTGTGGAAGGCTCCACAACACCTGAGCTTTGTAGTGTTGTCACTTTAATGAGGCCCTCTACGTGGTTCGGACCAACGAGATGAGCTTTTTTTTATTTTTTTCAGCATAGATAGGAAAGATCATCAATATTTAATTCAAGGAAATGTCTTCAGTGTTTTTTTTTTGTTGTAACATGTTAAATAGTATATCATTACATGGGCTAGTCATTATCCATGTGACAGTTGACAGCCTATTAGTAATACTACATATATGGGCTTAATAACTGTTTAACAACGTATGTATGTATGTACTTGTTATTTCCTTTGTCACTGTTCCTCATGTCACACACTGTTTCTGCTGTTACTTCCTGTGAACTCTGCCCCACATCTCTCTCCTCTCCTCCCCAGTTAAGACATGGCCTGTAAACAACAGTAAGACTGACTGCCACACAAGACAGAACTGGACAGCCTTGCAAGGGGGAGGTAACACCACACAGTTTCAGCCTCTCATTTATCCTTTTAAAACAGAGCCTAACACACATGCATATTCACAGATGTTGTTGGTGTACCAGCTGTATTAAAACCAACTATCAGCAGGTTTAC
The DNA here is from genome assembly GCA_023634145.1 of Thymallus thymallus. Classification (NCBI taxonomy): domain Eukaryota; kingdom Metazoa; phylum Chordata; class Actinopteri; order Salmoniformes; family Salmonidae; genus Thymallus; species Thymallus thymallus. The sequence continues at coordinate 3,177,888 of CM042387.1, forward strand.
CATTGCAGACATCCGTTTGCCTTCACACTAATACAAATAAGCTGTTGCTGTGATGTCACCATTACTCTCACCCTTTGTTACTAAATATGCTTTTACCATTTTTATTCAATGTTATTTTTTATTTTTCTCTCCTAGGAATCATCTTTTATGGTGAATTGGACAATCAAACATGTCAGATGTTGCTTCATTGGATAATAAAATGCAATCTTATATCTTGTGCAATCTGTCCATTCTTTTGAAAGATTGTGGATTGTCCTGCATGACATTTACGGAAGGATGAGGAAGGAATCCAGAAGGAAAATGGCCCTGGGAATGTTGTGGAATTACCTGCAGACCTCTTACCTACAGGATATCCCACAGGATTTTGGTTTAGGACAATTCCTACAGGTATTCCTTCAGGAAGCAATCCTGTAGGATTTATTTGACGACTACCTGCATGATTCGCCCAACAATCCCCTTTATTTTGTTTTAATTGAAGTTGGTAAGTCAGTTAAGAACAAATTCTTACTCGGACGACACTGGGCCAATGGTGCGCCGCCCTATGGGACTCCCAATCATGGCCGGTTGTGATAGTCTGGATATACAGTCCATTCGGAAAGCTCAGACCCCTTGACTTTTTCCACATCTTCCTTATTCTCTTTTTTTTTTTTACTTCCCTCATCAATCGACACCCATAATGACGAAGGGAAAACAGGTTTAGACATTTTTGCTAATTACTTAACCAAAAAACAGATACCTTATATACATAAGTATTCCGGTGCATCCTGTTTCCATTGATCATCCTTGATGTTTCTACAACTTGATTGGAGTCCACCTGTAGTAAATTCAATTGATTGGACATGATTTGGAAAGGCACATACCTGTCTATATAAGGTCCCACAGTTGACAGTCCATGTCAGAACATAAACCAAGCCATAAGGTCGAAGGAATTGTCCGTAGAGCTCCGACACAGGATTGTGTTGAGGCACAGATCTGGGGAAGGGTACCAAAAAATGTCTACAGCATTGAAGATCCCCAAGAATACAGTGGCCTCCTTCACTCTTAAATGGAAGAAGTTTGAAACCCCCCAAGACTCCTTCTAGAGCTGGCCGCTCAAACTGAGCAATCGGGGGAGAAGCGCCTTGGTCAGGGAGGTGACCAAGAACCTGATGGTCACACTGACAGAGCTCCAGAGTTCCTCTGTGAAGATGGAGAACCTTCCACAAGGACAGCACTCCAATCAGGCCTTTATGGTAGAGTGGCCAGACTGAAGCCACTCCTCAGTAAAAGGCACATGACAGCCCGCTTGGAGTTTGCCAAAAAGCACCTAAAGGACTCTCAGACATGAGAAAAAAGATTATCTGGTCTGATGAAACCAAGATTGAACTCTTTGGAAACCTGGCACCATCCCTACGATGAAGCATGGTGGTGGCAGCATCGTGCTGTAGGGATGTTTTTCAGCGGCAGTGACTGGGAGGCTAGTCAGGATTGAGGGAAAGATGAACGGCGCAAAGTACAGAGATCCTTGGTGAAAACCTGCTCCAGAGCCTCAGGACCTCAGACTGGGGCGACGGTTCAACTTCCAACAGGACAACAACCCTAAGCACACAGCCAAGACAACGCAGGAGTGGCTTTGGGTGAAGTCTCTGAATATCCTTGAGTGGCCCAGCCAGAGCCCGGACTTGAACCCGATCTAACATTTCTGGAGAGACCTGAAAATAGCTGTGCAGCAACGCTCCCCATCCAACCTGACAGAGCTTGCATAGAAGAATGGGAGAAACTTGCCAAATACAGGTGTACCAAGCTTGTAGTGTCATACCCAAGACTCACGGCTGTAATTGCTGCCAAAGGTGCTTCAAAGTACTGAGTAGTCTGAATATTTATGTAATAACTGGTTTCTTTGTCATCATGGGGTACTGTGTGTGTATATTGAGGGGGGGGGGGGGGAAGGGGTCTGAATACTTTCCGAACGCACTGCATATTCTGCAGGATTGTTTCCTGAAGGACTATCTGCATGATTCCTACAGGATTCTGCAAGAACTGTCCTACAGGAAAGTGGCCCTGAGAAATCCTATATTTTTCAGGCAGGATTCCTGTAGGACTTTTTTTGTAAGGGACTGCACATTATATTCAAGCAATTTAAAAAGTAAATGCTACCTGCAGCCCACACTTCTAAAAAATGATTTGTTTAATATTTGTTTTATCAATATCCTGTTTCTCACTTCTGCCTTCGTAGATTAAATAGGTGTGACGTTACGCTCCTGTCGTGCAACAATACTGTAGCCCTACTGTCAAATGGGCGACGGTAAGACAGTACGCATGTTTTCCCAGGTTAGGAGTGTATTGCCGGCTACGCACAAGGCCAGACGACGTAAACCTTGGCGAACCGTTGGGGCTAGTAGACAGTTGTACAAAAACAAGTTACACACACACACACACACATTTTAAAACACAGAGACACATTTTATGATTTAAAAACCAGACTTGATTTGTAAAAAAAAAAGAAACTGCATTGGTAGACAAACTATAAAATATAAAAGGAAACGGGACAAAGTTGTTTTCAGCTTCCAAAGTTCTCCAGTCTCCATTGACATGAATACTGTTGATAAATGAATACACTTAAAATAACTGTTAATAGTTGACATTTTCAGTACGTCTAAATGTGTGTAGCCTACAAGTGTGTATGTTTAGAAATGCATGCAGGTGTTACAGATTAAATGGCAGAACGAGCCAGGATTCAAACGATCCCCTCTTCATTTTGCATGTGGAGTTTTACCATGAGTTGACACTAAATCCAAGGTTGGGGTCTGCAGTTTTGTTCAGTTTTCATTAGACAAAGAGAGTGTATGTTAACTTTTAAGCTAGTTATTTTTTTCCTACTGTTCTGCCTACTGTTAAATGGACATGACAGGATACAAAAACAACATAAAAAACAAACATGAATAGAGAATACTTCTAGTTGCTAACACAGAGCCATGCCTTCCCTCTGCTGTCCAACCATGCACCATATACACCTTGCACTAACACAGAGGTCAGACAAATTCCAGAACACAACATCTCTAGTACAATGCATGCACTCGTGTTTTTACGTGCCACAATGACAGTATTTCTTTTGCAGATTTGTTCAAATTGCACAAATATCTGAATAGTGCAGTGAAAGGGGGAACACTTTCTTTTTTTGCAATGATTAGTTTTTATCCAAATAAAAAGTTCCTTTTCAAAATCAGATGAATGAATCTAGTGTAAACAAAACAAATAGATGTCAAAATAAGTGTTTCAAAATTGAAATAATAAAACTGTCAGTATAATGTTCATGGGATCAAAATAAACAGCAGAAGTTGCCTTAAACATGCAATTCGAGAGAGAAAGCCAAATAAACGCGGCTTATGCAGTCTTTCCAATAGAAAAGAGCACTGCTGGTTTTTACGAAGCTATACAGGGGTCCTGCTTCTCTGCTTCGGTCGTGGGATAAACTTACAAAGCCAACCACACCTACAGTCTACACACATTTCAGAAAAGAAAACCAGAAGAATGCAGTGAGGTTCAGGCAAAGGTTCAGGAGCTGCCGGCTCAGTAAGGGAGGCTTGGTTCAAAAGTACTGGCAAAGAGTTAAATCTGATAATCTGCACTACACATGAACAAACAGGCCCTAGTCTTGACAACAGAATAGACTCGGGTAAGGTATATTGCAGGTTTTTTTTTTTTTTTTCTTCCTCTCACTGACTAATAATGGGAGATTGAACCAACCGAGGACCACACAACACAGGTCCTTCTGTGTCTCGTAGCTTTTCTTTTCCGATACGAGCCTCATAAGCCACGGGGGGGAGGGGGACAACTGTGCACAACACAGGTCAAAGGCACAACACTGGACACGACAAAGGGAAATTTAACAACCTCTGAAAAAGGGTCTCTCTCAGACGGTTAGTCATTCTTCTAGCAGCACAGTCTGTGAACTACTGCACTTTTGTCCCAGATTATTAGTAGAATTGCACAACATACACTCCAAGAGGACAAAGAAAAGTCACATCAACATAGCCAGAGCTCTAGAGCCAGATAAAACAGTCGTGGAGCAGAATAATAAAACATTTAACTTTTCAGAAGTATTATAAAATGGGCTAATAACAGGATTTACTCCTGGGACAATGATATGTGTATAATGAGAGAAGTATACTCCAGACAAGCTCGTACCCATCACTGTTGGTTGGCATAGAGAGCTGGGACGCTGAGAAACAAAGTATAATCTCCAAAAAGCTGAAGTCACACCCATCCGGCACTTTCAATACCCAATGTTCCTGTGGTTATGTCTACTCTATAAAAATATCCAAAGTATGTATTTAAAATATTCATTTCAGCATACTGTAGAATGCAAAAAGCAAAGCTGTTAACTGAACATACACAAAGGTGTGTAACAGGCAAACGCAGAGTGAGTGACAATTAGCGTGAAAACTAAACAACATCAGATGGAAAAGGGTCTCTAGGCTTTGAGGCAACATACAGATGGATACAGGTCCAACAGGGTCACAGGAACACTGTAGTGGACACATACCATCTTTGGATAACAAATAAAATCTTTTTCAATAACCCGTCTCTTATCTCTGATTTACAATTACAATTTACAATACAAAAGATATGCAAGAGAACATAAGAGAAAATGTACTTAGAAGTTGTGTCATTGAATAGCAGAGGAACTACATACACAAACGTACACATCGGGAAGAGGAGTGATATTTCCACCCCCAACGGACTAGAACTCACCATACTACACAAATATACGACAACTATGAAACATAAATTAATAACTACATCATCTGTATTCATTTTTTTCTCTCCATATAATTTCATTATATATAGATTTAGATTTCTCACATGCCTGACAATTGTGTACATGTGTGTTTTAGTCTTTAAAGTTTTATTTTGCGCTGAAACATCCTTAGTACGGCTGTAAGAAAAGATGTGCCCTCCTGGTGACAGAGGACAATGTGTGTGATGGATGTTCAGCGGTGGAAGTCACTGATGAACTATGGTGGGGTGGAGCCTCTGTTAGACGAGGGTCTGTCTCTCCCCGCTATCGTCTGGTCTTATTAGGCAAGAGTTGCTGTGAAAGGAGGACTGACTGCACAAGGGGACCAAAAAAGAGACGCTGTAGAACAGGAATATTCAAATTTAACCCAACGAGGTCCGGACTACTGCTGGCTTTCTGTTCTACCTGATAATTAATTGCACCCGCCTGTTGTCCCAGGTTTAAATCAGTCCCTGATTAGAGGGGAAGCAGTGGAACTGGCTTTGAGGTCCAGATTTGAATTTGAGGGCTGTAGAAGATTCCTGTGACTTCTCTGTCCTTCGCCCCACCTCTCGACTTTCAGCCTACCAAGCGACTTAGCGCTCCAGCTGTGGAGATGTAAGAACTAGGAGTGGAGGTCAGAGGGTGGGCTATGTTGCTAACAGCATCCTCTCACCCCATAGGTGCATTTTCAGGTCACAGTCAGTAGAATTTGCTGCATTCTTTTTGTCCTTTGAAAGTCCTGAGGAGATGATCACAGATTTCCACCGAGTTGACAGACAGACAGAAAAGGAAATGGTACCCCATCACCTGAATGAGAACGGTGACAATGGTTTAGCTCTGTATGGAGGTACTATGGACAAGATGGGGGTTATGATCAGGGGCAAAACCTGAATCTTCAAAATCCAACTTATAACAACAGGTATTACATTTACTAATACTCTATTGTCATCTCTTCAGAATCCCTCAAATGTTCCCGAATATAACTGAGAATAAGAAATGATGATGTTGCAGCACTGTAGGGGAGGAGGATGGGAACGCCCCCACTGTAGGGGAGGAGGATGGGAACGCCCCCACTGTGGGGGAGGAGGATGGGAACGCCCCCACTGTGGGGGAGGAGGATGGGAACGCCCCCACTGTGGGGGAGGCCGATGGGAACGCCCCCACTGTGGGGGAGGAGGATGGGAACGCCCCCACTGTGGGGGAGGCCGATGGGAACGCCCCCACTGTGGGGGAGGAGGATGGGAACGCCCCCACTGTGGGGGAGGAGGATGGGAACACCCCCACTGTGGGGGAGGAGGGTGGGAACGCCCCCACGGTGGGGGAGGAGGATGGGAATGCCCCACGGTGGGGGAGGAGGACGGGAACACCCCCACTGTGGAAAGGCACACCCAGAGGAGGGGGAGGTGAAGGGGGGAGTGGGGTTGGTGGTGGAAGGGGTAAAGATATGAACCATAGCCGAGGCGGTGCAGGAGACATCAGGAAATGTGAGCTGAGAAGGGTGAGCTCAGGCTTGGGAGTCTTTTCACATCCGTGAACCTCTCTCCTGGAGGATCTGTAGGGAGAGAGAACGTGTCAGTCTAGATCCAGCGACAGTATATGCTTCAATCCAAAATGAGTGGGAGAGATAGGCACTGGCTAATCTCTCGTGGACAGACGCACATACTAGAAATGGCATCTGTCAACAGACTGTGGGATGCAATAACTAAACAAGGAACTTTGTTCCGGTGCTCAGGTATTTTCTACAGATCATTTTTTTGCAGGTGTTTGCATCTTCAGAATTTAGGAAGGAGAGGGGACATTTGGCCCATAGACTTGCCCATAGACTTGCTAATTTCATGATCTTATTCAGGGCCTACCTTTTCCATTCATTTAAGGTTGAAGGAAACAGTAAAGCTCAATCTACATATTAGACCATTTTTGAATTCTGAAACGCCAGACAAACTTTGATGTTGCAATGAACTATCCCTCCAAGCGAGAATCTTCACACGTCATGCCTAACACATGAGACACAGACACTCTCAACTGCTGATCTCACCTTGGCCTTCTCAGTGGGCTCGATAACAATGCCGTTAGTGGAGTTGTTGAGCTCCCGGGAAACCACACACAGGAACTCAGCCTGGTCCTCGTTGCCATAGTTATAGGACGAGCCGATGCTTATGAGCTGGGTAAATGATAAGTGGGATTGTAAATTAGCTTAAAAGTCATCTTCACTTTTAGGCATAGTTTGAGATTTTAAGGAACTGGAAAAAGGACCTATGGATTTATAGACAGGTGTGACATGAGGACTATTAGAGCCCACCTGCTCAAACTTCCAGCCATCTGACATTGTGGACACCATCTGGGTGAGCTCCTCCTCCTGGCACTGCAGCACCCGGTACACATGCTTCACTGGGCCCTGAGAGAAAAACAGATAGTACAATGAAAGCCTCTGTACACATTTGGGTTAACAGTAAATGTTTTGCTTTTGAACTGTGCCATGTGTGCCAGTATACACACAACAGACTTGTAAACACACTCATCCTCTGACATTTTAGTATTTGGTTTAGTACGTGTTATTTCACAACATCAATGTCATCATCCATCCCGGTCCAAGGCCTTTCCATTCATCATGTCTGCGTTTCCCTGACATACCTGAGATGTCCTGTTCTCGTTGTCCCGTATCCTCTCCTTGACCAGCCTTACTAGTGACGCAATATTGTAGAACTCCGCCTCCTCAAGGACACCTGAGAGAGCCAACCAATAGTTTAGTAACATGATACTACCCATAGGGCAACGGCCTGTATCACACATCTGCAGAATCCCATTGCTTCTAAATAAAGCATATTGTGTGATGGGGTTGTATTTTACTCTTCGGGGACCATCTTACCTTCCTCTGCCAGGTTCTTGTCCATGATCAGTTTCCCATGCCGCAGGTAATTCAGAATGGGGCCAAAGTACGTGGGGTCCCTGTCGATCAGGTAAGCGCCTGTCTCATCCTAGGGGATTTATAAAAGTGTGAAAATGCAAATCACATGCTGCTATGAGTGTCAGATAAAAGGTTTCTCTGGTGCTTCTTCACATGAACATAAAATAATGCAATACTGTAAAATGGCAGAGCATTACACTGGTGTGTTACAATTTTCTAACATTTTAACTAGGCATTTTAAAGGGTTTGGGTGTCATCTCGTGCATGATGACAGTGGCAGTGCATTGTGAATTCTACACTGATGCACCTTGATTTATGATTAGTATACATGATGTTACCTTATCAGACTCCAAATCCGGATCTTCTTGACACAATCGGTACAGGAACGATTTGGTGTCCCTGCACAACGTCTGTTTGGTTGTGACAAAGTAAGTTCCACCAACATTGAGGCAAACCCAGCGGGATTCTGGCTTCTCTGCAGGCTCTGACGGGGAACTGAGGTTGTTCTTCATTGGGAACCCCAACACTGCTCTGCCAGTACTTGATACCCCAGGACTGGTGGGCAAGCTAACGTTACTCCGTGGTGAAACCATGAGAGTGGGCGAGGCAGCCAGGCGAACAGAGCCTCGGACATCACGGTGATCGGTTTGTTCTATAGTGCCAGTACCACTCTGCTCCACAACGTGCAATTCAGCCATATTTTCTCCGTCAAAAACCACCACTATTATTTACACTGCAGGGTAACAATAATGCTTACCGATTTGTAAACACAACGAGGCTCTTTTTCCCACCAAGGTGGCTGACATTAGGGCGTTGCTACACACATTCGAGTATTTCCACACCTAAAGCCTCTAAACAATACATCGATATTTCTTAGTTTAAATATACTATATTTTTTGGACACATCGCTTGCGATCTTTTCCTTAAACCAAATTGGTCATACTTGTTTATTCAAACGTTAATCAGAAGAGGGCAATCCTTCCGGGTTGGAACGTCATTACTGTATTCTTCCGCTATGTCGTTTCCCCCCTCCAAAATAAGAGTTAATGTCTGAATATAAATGTTATATATTTATTTTTTTATTTTTTTTATTTCACCTTTATTTAACCAGGTAGGTCAGTTGAGAACAAGTTCTCATTTGCAACTGCGACCTGGCCAAGACAAAGCAAAGCAGTGCGACAGTAAAAACAACAACACAGAGTTACACATTCAACAAACAGTCAAAAACACAATAGAAAATCTATAAACAGAGTGCAAAATGTAGTGCAAAAATGCAGTAAGGTTGGGAGGTAGGACAATAAATAGACTATAGAGTAGAAATAAATTACAGAATTATCATCATTAACACAGGAATGAAGGATGTGCAAATTATGATGTGCAAATAGAGATACTGGAGTGCAAGATTAGTGAAAAATAAACAAAAATAAATATGGGGATGAGGTAGTAGTGTGGGCTATTTACAGAAGGGCTATATACAGGTGCAGTGATCGATAAGCAGCTTTGACAGCTGATGCTTAAAGTTATTGAGGGAGATAGGAACCTCTAGCTTCAATGATTTTTGCAATTCGTTCCAGTCATTGGCAGCAGCGAACTGGAAGGAATGGCGGCCGAAGGAGGTGTTGGCTTTGGGGGTGACCAGTGAGATATACCTGCTGGAGCGCATGCTACGGGTGGGTGTTGCTATGGTGACCAGTGAGCTGAGATAGGGCGGGGATTTACCTAATAAAGACTTATAGATGACCTGGAGCCAGTGGGTTTGGCGACGAATATATAGTGAAGGCCAGCCAACGAGAGCATACAGGTCGCAATGGTGGGTAGTGTAAGGGGCTTTGGTGACAAAACGGATGGCACTATGATAGACTACATCCAATTTGCTAAGTAGAGTGTTGGAGGCTAGTTTGTAAATGACATCACCAAAATCAAGGATCGGTAGGATAGTCAGTTTTACAAGGGCATGTTTGGCAGCATGAGTGAAGGAGGCTCTGTTGCGAAATAGGAAGCCAATTCTGGATTTAATTTTGGATTGGAGATGGTTGATGTGAGTCTGGAAGTTGAGTTTATAGTCTAACCAGATGCCTAGGTATTTGTAGGTGTCCACGTATTCTAATTCGGATCCGTCGAGAGTAGTGATGATAGTCCGGTGGGCGGGTGCTGGCATCGTTCGATAGAAAAGCATGCACTTAGTTTTACTAGCGTTTAAGAGCAGTTGTAGGCCACGGAAGGATTGTTGTATGGCATTGAAGCTTGATTGAAGGTTAGTAAACACAGTATCCAAAGAGGGACCAGATGTATACAGAACGGTGTCATCTGCGTAGAGATGGATCAGAGAGTCACCAGCAGCGAGAGCGACATCGTTGATGTATATAGAGAAAAGGGTTGGCCCAAGAATTGAACCCTGTGGCACCCCCATAGAGACTGCCAGAGGATCGGACAATAGGCCCTCCGATTTGACACACTGAACTCTGTCTGCAAAGTAGTTAGAGAACCAAGCAAGGCAGTCACTTGAGAAACCAAGGCTATTGAGTCTGCCAATAAGAATGCGGTGATTGACAGAGTCGAAAGCCTTGGCCAGGTCGATGAAAACGGCTGCACAGTACTGTCTTTTATCGATGGCGGTTATGATATCGTTCAGTACCTTGAGCGTAGCTGAGGTGCACCCATGACCAGCTCGGAAACCAGATTGCATAGCAGAGAAGGTACGGTGGGATTCGAAGTGGTCAGTTATCTGTTTGTTAACTTGGCTTTCGAAAACTTTAGAAAGGCAGGGCAGGATGGATATTGGTCTATAACAGTTTGGGTCTAGAGTGTCTCCTCCTTTGAAGAGGGGGATGACCGCGGCAGCTTTCCAATCTCTAGGGATCTCAGACGATACGAAAGAGAGGTTGAACAAGCTAGTGATAGGTGTTGCAACAATTTTGGCTGATAATTTCAGAAAGAGAGGGTCCAGATTATCTAGCCCAGCAGATTTGTAGGGGTCCAGACTTAGTAGCTCTTTCAGAACATCAGCTGTCAGGATTTGGGTGAAGGAGAAGCGGGGGGGGCTTGGGCAAGTAGCTGCCGGGGGTGCAGAGCTGTTGACCGGGGTAGGGGTAGTCAGATGGAAAGCATGGCCAGCCGTAGCAAAATGATTATTGAAATTTTCAATAATCGTGGATTTATCGGTGGTAACAGTGTTTCCGAGCCTCAGTGCAGTGGGCAACTGGGAGGAGGTGCTCTTATTCTCCATGGACTTTACAGTGTCCCAGAACTTTTTGGAGTTAGTACTACAGGAAGCAAATTTCTGCTTGAAAAAGCTGGCCTTTGCTTTTCTAACTGACTGGGTGTACTTGTTCCTGACTTCCCTGAATAGCTGCATATCGCGGGGGCTATTCGATGCTAATGCAGTGCGCCACAGGATGTTTTTGTGTTGGTCTAGTGCAGACAAGTCTGGGGTGAACCAAGGGCTATATCTATTCTTAGTTCTACGTTTTTTGAAAGGGGCATGCTTATTTAGGATGGTGAGGAAAGCACTTTTAAAGAACAACCAGGCGTCCTCTACTGACGGGATGAGGTCAATATCCTTCCAGGATACCTGGGCCAGATCGAATAGAAAGGCCTGCTCACAAAAGTGTTTTAGGGAGCGTTTGACAGTGATAAGGGGTGGTCGTTTGGCCGCTGACCCATTGCGAACACAGGCGATGAGGCAGTGATCGCTGAGATCCTGGTTGAAAACAGAGGAGGTGTATTTGGAGGGCAAGTTAGTCAGGATGATATCAATAATGGTACCCATGTTTACGGATTTTGGGTTGTACCTGGTGGGTTCCTTGATAATTTGTGTGAGATTGAGGGCATCTATCTTAGATTGAAAGACAGCCGGGGTGTTAAGCATATCCCAGTTTAAGTCACCTAACAGTACAAACTCTGAAGATAGATGGGGGGCAATCAATTCACATATGGAGTCCAGGGCACAGCTGGGGGCTGAGGGGGGTCTGTAACAGGCGGCAACAGTGAGAGACTTATTTCTGGATAGGTGGATTTTTAAAAGTAGAAGCTCAAACTGTTTGGGCACAGACCTGGACAGTGTGACAGAACTCTGCAGGTTATCTCTGCAGTAGATTGCAACTCCACCTCCTTTGGCAGTTCTATCTTGACGGGAAATGTTGTAGTTGGGGATGGAAATTTCCGAATTTTTGGTGGCCTTCCTAAGCCAGGATTCAGACACAGCTAGGACATCCGGGTTGGCGGAGTGTGCTAATGCTGTGAATAAATCAAACTTAGGGAGGAGGCTTCTAATGTTAACATGCATGAAACCAAGGCTTTTACGGTTACAGAAATCAACAAATGAGAGCGCCTGGGGAATAGGTGTAGTACTGGGGGCTACAGGACCTGGGTTTACCTCTACATCACCAGAGGAACAGAGGAGTAGTAGAATTAGTATTCGACTAAGGACTTTAAGAACTGGACGTCTAGTACGTTGGGTACATAGAATAAAAGGAGCAGATTTCTGGGCGTGGTGGAATAGATTCAGGGCATAATTTATAGTCAAGGATATAGAAGGGTGTGAGTTCAGTGGAGGTAAACCTAGGCGTTGGGTAATAAAGAGAGAGGTTGCATCTCTGGAGACACCAGTTACGCCAGGTGAGGTCTCCGCATGTGTGGGGGGAGGGACAAAAAAGCTATCAGAGGCCAGTTGTGCAGGACTGGGGGCTCTACAGTGAAATAAAACAATAATAGCTAACCTAAACAACAACAGACAAGGCATAATGAAATAAGGGGCAGAACATAAAATAAATAAAATGACAGTTAATTAATATATATAATATAATTTATATATATATATAATATATAAAATGTTACCTTTATTTAACTAGGCAAGTCAGTTAAGAAAAAAATATTATTTACAATGTCGGTCATACAATAGCGATTTAAAATGAAAAATGTGTTCTCTGATGGTGATGTTGTAAATCTCCTTATATGAATTACTTTTAATTAAACTTTTATTATGAAACATGTTAAAGTAGGTTGTGTCGCCTCCATTGGTTGCCTCGACAACCTAGCCTTCAGGTAGCGCGCTAACCAGCGACCAATGTTGCATGTTTTTAATCATGCTGACCAGGGGGTTACATAGTTAACAGATCGATTTTTAGACCCTACTTTAACTATAACTTGACCAACGTTAGCTAACTTGCTAACATTGTCTGGCTAGTTAACTAGCTCGGCCAATTTGAAGACCATTAAGCCAGCTTCATAGCTAGTAATGGAAATGACCATGATCCCCGAGAACATTATATATCTAACTAGCAATGTGGTCTAGACAGTGGTTCCCAACCTTTTTCAGTTTCTGTACCACCAACTGAATTTGGCTCAGCCCAGAGTACCCCTGAAGTACCCCCTCATGTGCATTTGACCAGTACTATGGTCTCATGAGTCTTCTCAAGTTCCCCCTGTGGATAGACCAAGTACCACGGTACTAGGTGACCCACTAGAATCTGAACCAACACCAGTTTTGACCCTCTTGTCTCTATGCAGCCAGAGAAGTTGCAACACCAGGACCGTGGTGGTAGATAGCAATTTACCGCATTCATTTATACATTTGCATGCTTGAACTTTAAACTGCCATTATGATATTATTAAACTGATTGGCTATTAGAGAGTTGGTTAACTTGACAGAGGTTAGATTATTGACTTTCGCCACCTTTCTCCTTTCAGCTGCCTGAGCCATGAGTGAGGAGGTGATGGCGCAGAAGTGTTTATTGGTCTACCTCAGAAGAGAAGGACACCTTACGTCACCACAACAGTGTCTGCACATAGTGCAAAGGTGATTGATGGGGAAGTCATTGGCAAATGTTGTATATTTTTATGCTCTTCCTGTATGTGCAAAGGTGATTGATGGGGAAGTCATTGGCAAATGTTGTATATTTTTATGCTCTTCCTGTATGTGTTTCCTACAGGTTACGTTGATTCATTAAACTTTCATTCACAGGTCAAAATAGCATAGTATTCAAAGACGCCAGAGGACTTCCTAAGGAAATATGATGAGCTCAAGTCAAAAAAATGTCCGCAACCTGGACCCACTGGTCTACCTCCTATCAAAGCTTAGTGAGGATAAAGAGGTAATCACTTACATTTCACATCTAATGTTGTTCAGATGCTGACAATAACTGCACTGTTCGAATGTCAAGTACAGTACAATACTGTGTTAACATTGTGTTGTGTGATGATCTTCTCCAGATGCTCCAATGTCTGCAACAGAATGCCAAAAAGTCTGAAGCATCTGCTAATACGACAACAAGTACAACCTTTGCTATCCCTCCAACCAGCACCAAGATGTCAATGCAGGAACTCGAAGAGCTGCGCTAGAAGCTAGGGAGCGTCACTGCCAGCTCCAATGTGCCCCAGGTATTTACTCGCATAATTTTAAGGTTACTTTTGATAAGGACCAGGATATGTTCTTATTGATCAGGAAAGGTCTGATGCCTTATTACAGTCTATTACATATTTTTACTATTACTAGGGTCTGGAGTTTTTCCTGGTCAAGTCATGTATTCAGGAAAAACTCCTGGCACTCATATGACTACCTCAAGTAGGCCGGACCAAATAGTTTTGAAAAGGTTAGAGTTGAATACTACTTTTCCTCCATGTTTGCAGTCTACTGAAGTCACACGAAAGATGATGAGGGACAGACACAACAAAAAGAACCCCACTCAGCCCAACCCGGTGTTTCCCAACTGGGTGTATGACCGGCCTGCTCTGATTGGGGACTTCATCACCAGTGCCACACCAGCAGGAGGCGACACAGCAGTGGCCATTGGTATGAATGCTCCTCATATCTCACTTTGGCACATTTTGAAAGAATTCCTGCATAGTTTCACTGACTGAGTGGCTGCTCTTTTTTTAATGTAATAACAAAATGTGTGAAAATGTACCTGGTATGTTTAGTGGTTATGAAGATGAGCATCACTCGTAATCTCTATGGTGTGTTATGATCAGGTACAATGCCCCTGCCAGCCCAGGAGCAGGCGTTGGTTGGTGATCTGCAGTTTGTGCCTGTCGGTGTGGACGGCCGAGACGTCACAGCCCGGCCTGTCCTCGGGAGGCAGAATCGCTCCTTCATCGTTGACCCCACCCTTGACATGTCCATCAAGGAGCTGGTCTGTAGGATACTACCAGTCGCCTCATGCTACTGTACTGTAACAATGGCGAGTGAACTTTAAAAGGGGTATATAGCTGCTTAACTTTGTTTTGCCTCATTTGCTAGACTAATTTAGATCCTTACACCATCTGGAGTTATATCAAATGAAAATGTGCGTTGTACTGTCAAATCATTCGGTTTGTGTTTTGTCTGGCATAACAGTTTGGCTGTGTTTTGTCTGGCTGCTAAAATTGTTTGTCTGTGTTATGTCTGGCAGCTTCACTGAGGAGAAGTCGTCTTTTGAGTAAGGCCAGGTGAACCACGCCCTGATGAAGGAGTACCTGATCCTGGTGTCCCAGTTGGAGCACCTCCACAGGCAGGGCATGCTCTCCCTGCAGAAGCTCTGGTTCTACATCCAGCCCACAATGAGGACCATGGAGATCCTAGCCTCCATTGGTAAAGCCTTCATGACCATACAATAAAACATCTATATTTGATCCACATGCATCATATATTCGATCGTAAAATATATTGTGGCTGGTAGATAAATCAACATTGCACACTTTTGGACACACTTTTGGACACACTTTTGGACATTCAATTGTATTATGCTTAGACTGACCTGTCAGTGGTGTTATGCCGGTCTTGTCTTGTGGTCTATGATGATGTGGTGATTGTGTGTGGTATGGTGATAAAGGTATGTTGTCGTTGTTGCAGACTGCCCAAAGTAAAAAGTACTCGTAAAATCCAAAGGTTATTGATGTCTATTTAGTCAGTGGGTTGCATGTTCTGTTTTCAAAGCCTCCTCGGTTGACAAAGGACACTGCATGGTTGGTCGACGTTGAGCCTCCTTCACGATCGTACCTTCAACTACACTGGAGACAGTCAGGCCCAAGAACTGTGCATCTACCTCACAAAAGCAGCTAGTGTCCCTTACTTTGAGATACTGGAGAAATGGATCTATAGAGGCATCATCAAGGACCCTTACAGGTACAGTCTTTTGTCGCTCAAGTCATTTACAACATTTCTAACATTGCATCACATCAGTACTTTTCTATTGGGTCACAGGCTTGGGCATGACTTATGACACAATTTAGATTTTCAGACAATGTTTAGCAAAAAATGTTGTGATTTATTTTATCTTCGTAGTGAATTCATGGTTGAACAGCTACAGAAAGAGAAGATCCAGGAGTATTGGATCAGCGGTACACAATCGTATAGCACAGAATTCCTTTCTACAGAAAATGGCAGAACATTGAGTACAGGTTAAACACATCCACTATTTGGATCAGATTTGTTCAGATCACTTTTTAGTGCATCCAGACGATGGCCAGTGCAACTCATTGTGTTCCATATAGTTTAGAAAACTAATCGTATCAAAGGTCCTGATTATTTTGAGTTTTTCTTCTCTTCCTGTTCTATAGGTAAATATCTCAACGTGGTGAGAGAGTGTGGCTGGGACGTGACTTGTCCTGATGCTAAGGAGGTCCTTTACATTCTCAAGGAGAGAGCCTTCGTGGAGCAGATCGAAAAATCCTACTACTGCGCCAGTAATGTCCTCCTGGACTTCCTGTCGGAGGAGAAAGAGCTGGTCAGCTATGTTCTGTTGTATGCTAAGAGATGTATTCCTCCTAGGTCAATCAAGCACTACTTCTTGGGAGATGTCTTTGTCCATTTTATGGACCTGACGGAAGAGGAGCTCAAAAAGCCAGTGGATGACATTGTCCCTCCCAGACTGGAGGCCTTGCTAGAGCTGGCTCTGAGGATGAGTACTGCAAACACAGACCCATTCAAAGATGACCTGAAGGTAAATATGCTAGAGTGCCATGTCTGGCGTATAGCTCAGTTTGTAGAGCATGGCGCTTGCAACGCCGGGGGTTGTGGGTTCGATTCCCATGGGGCACTAGTATGAAAAAAAGTATGAAAATGTATGTCTGCTAAATGATGTACAGCGGGTGAAATAAGTATTGATCACCATTTTTCTCAGTAAATATATTTCCAAAGGTGCTATTGACATGACATTTTCACCAGATGTTGGTAACAACCCAAGTAATCCATACATACAAAGAAACCAAAACAAATAAGTTCAGAAATTAAGTTATGTGTAATAATGTGAAATGACACAGGGGAAAAGTATTTAACACATGAAAAAAGGGAGGTTCAAAAAGGCATGGAAAGCCAAGACAACAGCTGAAAACTATCAGTAATTTAAAAGCAATCCAGCCCCCTGTCAGTGCAAATTAATATCAGCTGGTTCAGTCCCAACTGATGGCCTACAAAAAGGTCTCATTGTCAAGGTGTCACACAAGACACATCTCATGATGGGTAAAAGCAAAGAGCTGTCTCAAGACATTCGCAACCTAATTGCTGCAAAACATAATGATGGCATTGGTTATAGGCGCATTTCTAAGCTTCTGAATGTTCCAGTGAGCACTGTTGGGGCCATAATACGGAAGTGGAAAGACAATAATTTCACCATAAATTTGCCTCGACCAGGTGCTCCTCGTAAATTTGCCCATTCATCCTTCCTTCAATTATGTGAAGTTTGCCAGTACCATTTGCTGAAAAGCAGCCCCACACCATGATGTTCCCACCTCCAAACTTCACTGTTGGTATGGTGTTTTTAGGGTGATGTGCAGTGCCATTTCTCCTCTAAACATGGTGTGTATTATGACATCCAAACAGTTCAATTTTGCGCTCATCTGACCACACTATATTATCCTAGTATTTCACTGGCTTCCAAATGTTGTGCAGCAAACTTTAAACGAGCTTCAACATGCTTTTTTTTCAGCAATGGAGTCTTGCGTGGTGAGCGTGCATACAGGCCATGGCGGTGGAGTGCATTACTTAATCATTCATGTGTATTGATCAGATCTTCACTAATGCTGATCGATAATAGCAATGTCTATAACAAATGAGTCGTTTAGCAGACGCTCTTATCCAGAGCCACTTACAGCTAGCTACTGGTCCCCAGTGGGAATCAAACCCACAACCCTGGCAAGTGCCATGCTCTACCGTCTGAGCTACAGGGGACTATATAAAAACAAAGGAGCTAAAATTGTGTAAGCGATCATACAAGAGGCTTTGCAATGATTCCTATGTCGAAGATATTTGTTGGACTGATGTGTGTAATGAGGAACAACCTGTTGCCAAACTTGAAGCACTTCTTCCGGTTTCTGATAGGCCCATCAAGAAACTGTTAGAACTGCCAAATTCCCATTAATACAGTGCATTCGGAAAGTATCCAGACCCCTTGACTTTTTCCACATTTTGTTACGTTACAGCCTTATTCTAAAATGTATTAAATAGTTTTTTCCCCCTCATCAATCTACACACAATACCCATAACGACAAAGCAAAAACTGTTTTTAGAATTTTTACAAATGTATTAAAACAAAAAAACAGAAATATCAGATTTACATAAGTATTCAGACCCTTTACTCTGTACTTTGTTGAAGCACCTTTGGCAGTGATTACAGTCTCAAGTCTTCTTCGGTATGACGCTACAAACTTGGCACACCTGTATTTGGGGAGTTTCTCCCATTCTTCTCTGCAGATCCTCTCAAGCTCTGTCAGGTTGGATGGGGAGTCTCGCTTCACAGCTGTTTTCAGGTTTCTCCAGAGATGTTCGATCGGGTTCATGTCTGGGCTCTGGCTGGGCCACTCAAGGATATTCAGAGACTTGTCCCGAAGCCACTCCTGTGTTGTCTTGGCTGTGTGCCTAGGATCGTTGTCCTGTTGGAAGGTGAACCTTCGCCCCAGTCTGAGGTCCTGAGTGCTCTGGAGCAGGTTTTCATCAAGGATCTCTCTGTACTTTGCTCCATTCATCTTTCCCTCAATCCTGACTAGTCTCGCAGTCCCTGCAGCTGAAAAACATCCCTACAGCACGATGCTGCCACCACCATGCTTCATCGTAGGGATGGTGCCAGGTTTCCTCCAGACATGACCCTTGGCATTCAGGCCAAAGAGTTCAATCTTGGTTTCATCAGACCAGAGAATCTTGTTTCTCATGGTCTGAGAGTCTTTAGGTGCCTTTTGACAAACTCCAAGCGGGCTGTCATGTGTCTTTTACTGAGGAGTGGCTTCCGTCTGGCCACTCTACCATAAAGGCCTGATTTGGTGGAGTGCTGCAGAGATGGTTGTCCTTCTGGAAGGTTCTCCCATCTGGAGCTCTGTCACACCACCCTGACCAAGGACCTTCTCTCTAATTGCTCAGTTTTGCCGGGCGGCCAGCTCTAGGAAGACATTTTTTATTTATTTATTGAACATTATTTAACCAGGCAAGTCAGTTAAGAACAAATTCTTATTTACAATGACAGCCTACACCGGCCAAACCCGGGCGACGCTGGGCCAATTGTGCGCCGCCCTATGGGACTCCCAATAATGGGCGGTTGTGATACAGTCTGGATTTGAACCAGGTTGTCTGTAGTGATTCATCCAGTACTGAGATGCAGTGTCTTACACCACTGCACCACTTGGGAGCCCATTGGTGCTTCCAAACTCCTTCCATTCTTTCACATGTATTGAGAGTTACCCATCTAATAGAACACATATCCAGTCAGTTTTAAAACGGATAACTAAAAAATAAAATAAAACTTAAAGGCATCGTTTTTTTGGGACAAATAACTCGTTCAACCCTGAACCACATCTAGATCTTTTATTGAATAATGATGGGATTGAGCTGCAGGTAAAGGCAGCAGAAGGTATCTAGGTCACCCTAGATAACAAGCGGTCTAAACATATAGACTCAATGGTTGCTAAAGTGGGAAGAGGTCTGTCCTTGATAAAGCGCTGCTCTGCTTACATGACATCTCAGGCGACCAGACAGACAGGTCCCGGACTACGGCCCAGTTGGTCCAGAACAGCAGCCCTTAATGCACAGGGAGGGTGAATGTCACTAACAAACATGTCAATCTCTCCTGGCTCAAAGTTGAGGAGAGATTGACTGCATCACTATTGATCTTTGTGTGAGGTGTTGTTGTGTTGAAGCTACCGAACTGTCTGTTCAAGCATTTGGCGCAGTGTTATGTATATTATGTTATTATTTGATGTATTTCATTTGTTGTGTTGGCTAATTGGGGATCCCAATAAAGAATACTAAATAATACAGCAGCTGTTGACTACTTTAAGGTGAACCTGAAGTAATCTTGTTATTCAAATGGTGTCATTGCTGAATTAGACCATTTCTTCTAGCTGCACTAATAGAAGCAGGATCACAATTGTCTATAGGCTATACATATAAAGTCTAAGTTAAACAACCGGTATGTAATGTGACTGTTTTGGGAGGGGCTTCACACTGAACTCATCCACCCTCTCTTCCTGTTTCCCAGATTGACCCTAATGCCTCATGGCGTGATCACCCAGCTGCTGCGGGTGCTGGCAATCGAGACCAAGCAGGAGAAGGCCATCATCAATGCCGACCCCACCGAGGTGGCCCTCAGCGGTCTGGAGGCCTTCTTCTTCGACTACATCGTTAAGTGCCCGCTGTCGCTCATCATCAACAGGTAGGTACAATGGGGCTATACCCAAGGTCAGGGGTCAGGTCTCCCAAGGCAATTCTAAAATTGATGAAATTAATAGTTTTCCTCATCAATATACACCAATTACCCCATAATGACGAAGCGAAAACTGTTATTTTTTGCTAATTTATTGAAAATAAACAACAAATACCTTATTTACATTCAGACCCTTTGCTATGAGACTCTAAATTGAGCTCAGGTGCTTCCTGTTTCCATTGATCATCCTTGAGATGTTTCTACAACTTGATTGGAGTCCAACTGTGGTAAATTCAATTGATTGGACATGATTTTTCTTTATGGTAGAGTGGCCAGACGGAAGCCACTCCTCAGTAAAAGGCACATGACAGCCCACTTGGAGTTTGCCAAAAGGCACCTAAAGGACTCTCAGACCATGAGAAACAAGACTCTCTGGTCTGATGAAACCAAGAGTGAACTCTTTGGACGGAATGCCAAGCGTCACGTCTGGAGGAAAGCTGCTCATCCACTGTGACTCAGTCGCTAGGGATGAACCTTCCTCTACAGTTTGCTAGGAAAAGGTCTGACACATACCGGAAGGCTGCCAGGTAATCCATTGGCTCTTTTCTCCATGCCTTTATTAAACCAATAAAGGCCTTTAGTTCCTCTTTGATGACCTCTCTCTGCGCTTTCCCTTTTGCTGTCGCTTTTCTCCGTCCTTCTAAATTTGTACACTTTAGGACCTCCTCAATGATGTTGTCTCTAATGAACAGCTCCCAGGCATCTTTGGATGACACAGCTGTTGACCCCGGCACAGGCCCTGGGCAGCTCCTCAGGATGTTATGGCTTCTGGTCCTGCCTTTAGTGGGGGGGATGTTCACTCCAGTAAGACCCCTTTTTTTTCTCTGTCTATTTGATTGGTTTTCACTCTCCTCCTTAGAGGAGTCCTCCCCATCTGTAGAATCATCTAGGACAGCTGGACTACCAGGTATATTCACAACTCCAACTTGACCCACAGGCACATAGTCTGTCATCTGAATTGGATACCTCAGATTCTGAGTCAGAGGCACCAATGGCTTCCTCATCTGTAAAACCATTTTGGTTGTATATCTGGCAACATTCTTATAAGCCTCCTTATGAAACTCCTAGGATGTTAGAACATTAAATACACATTATTTAAGGAACTCCTGGGATATTAGATGATGACAGATGACAGGGGGGGATCAATACAGTCATTTTGCATATGCATTTGTAATAAATATATTCTTGATGTCGCTTATTACCAACGCTGTATTACACACATTAGCTCGAAACATTACACAACCTGTATTACACACATCTTTTAGAATATCTAATCCTAAACACACACAGATTTATGAGGGCTGGACTCCGAGGACAAAGAACACTGCCAAGAGCCAATGGGAAGTCGATACTGCCCGAGGAGGGACTGCCCTCCATAACAACGACCAGTCAGGAGTGTGAATCTACCTACGTCATTTTATTACTATTGCTCTGTATAAATATGTGTGCCACGTGTTTAGGAGGTCTCTTTGTTCCGGACGACTCCCTAAGAGCTGAAGGAACGAGCCCGTGCACGAGTTACCAAATATCTTTGCATCAAATAAATCGCTTGACTGAATATCAATTCCACCTGGTCATGAGTTATGACTTGTCTCCTTCTCGAGTAATTGTAAATATCAACAATTTGGTAGCAGAGGATGGTTAAATCACTTCTGATTTCGATCTATAGCTAGTTGATGTGAGAGGAGACGGGTCTTTGACGAATCCACGAGGACGGGTGACCTGTTCGCAGGAGCTATCGGCAATTCTTCTCACCCCAGGAAACTGATCAATGAGCTCGACTAAATAAGGTAAGCAGAACCTGTTTAATCGAATCTGCAATATTGTATTATAGTATTATCCAAATTTTGATCAGTAGTACTGGGCGTGAGTATGAATTGTTGTTAAAATATTTTTTATAGATGTATTACGAATGCGAAGGCTGATTGCAAAGATATTTGTGTAATAGTTATATAGGAAAAAGGTAAAGGAAGAAGTGAGCCTGTGTGGCACCCTGTGTGGGTCTGTGATAGCCTGTGTGGCACCCTCTGTGGGTCTGTGATAGCCTGTGTGGCACCACCCTGTGTGGGTCTGTGATAGCCTGTGTGGCACCACCCTGTGTGGGTTAAAGTCTGTGTGACTCCCTGGTTAAGATTAAGAGCCTGTGTGGTGCAATATTGATAGCAGTATCTGCCAACTAGAGAAGGCCTTTTGGACTGGCTGACCAGAAGGGAACACTCAGTTAAGGTGGAGAATTAAAGTAATTATAACTTATACACATCCCCTTAGATAAAGTGTGACATATCCCGTCCTATTGATTTAGAGGACTATATACGTATTAGTTTCGTCCCGGAGGTTCTAGAATTTATTCTAGCCCGGTTTGACTTTGTTTAGGGAGGGACCCGTGCGCCTCCAGTGCGTCTAATTTTAGCCACTGTTTTGAGAGTGCTTGTCTGTACGTACCTTTGAGGGTGTACGATCTGTCTGTCTAATTGGATTGAAATAGCTTCGTCCCGGAGGTTCTAGAGCTTTCTAGCCCGGTTTTGACTGTGTTTAGGCAAATTTGTGTTTGTGTGTCCCTGCTTCTGTTTGTCTTACCGTATTGTAATGTGTAATATGTGATGTGTGATAATATATAACTATAATAGATAAGGTTTGGCATGCGCTGATTCCACTGACTCTGAACATATTAAATTGGCGATAACACATTGAATGGCTTCTACATTGACACCTAAACCCAAATTCATTGACTACTTAGAATACAGGATAGAGCAGGAGGGGAGGAACAGTATAAAACGATAAGAAAGGGAAGGAGGAAGAAAAGGAGGGCAACAGAAAACACATGTTCAAGAAGAAAGGGAAAAAACTCTAGAAGAAGCAGAGCTGAGAGTAAGGGTTATACACAAATTTGGGTCAGTGTACAGACCATAATCTCAGGGTCTAGTGGAACGTGTAAATCAAACCTTGAAAGCTAAAATTGCAAAGGTATGTGCAGGCTCTAAATTGACCTGGGTGGAAGCCCTGCCCCTGGCCTTGATGGCTATGAGGTCCTCACCCGGGGCAGGGACCATCTCTCTCCCCATGAGATAATGACAGGGAGGGCTATGCCTGGTCCACCAAGGGAGGGAGGTCATATGCCCGCCCTTGATGTACAACAAATTGTAATGTCTGATTATGTGAGGAAACTGACGGAACTTTCTGCAGCTCTCTACACACAGATCCACAAGGTCCAAGAGGGGGAGCTGTTGGGAGACTCGTCACCACTGAAGGTAAAAGTTGGGGACTGGGTGAGGGTTAAAGTCCACAAGAGAAAGTGGCTGGAACCCAGGTGGACTGGACCGTACGAAGTGAAGGAAGTTACTTCACACTCTGTCCAGGTCAAAGGCAAATCAGGAGCACCTTGGCACCACCTTACACATTGCACTCCAGCCCCAACCCCTTCCAGAATTTTGACTGAAACCAGGGCCGACTTGCGCGCCCTAAACAATTCGATTCCAACCACTGACACCTTCGTTGGGGAAAATGGGACCATGGGTTCCGTTATTCACGTAGAGCCTGAGTGCTACATTCTGCTCTTCACACAGAGAGAATTAGAAATATGGAAAAAGGGAGGGGCAATCCTCCGAGATGGTATTTGGCATTAGGGTAATTTACCAATATTACTAAAGTCTTTGTTTAGATATGTAGTAATTATGATACATGGGCAAAGCCATGTATCACAGGGGGGAACTAATTACTTAAAACAATTAGGAAGTATGATTGTAGCGTATGGAAGAACAAATTACTTTAATAAAAAAAATGTTGTTCCAGGTGTGTTGTATGTGCGCAAAGTAATGATCATAGAACTTACAGGGGATGATAGTTTTAATTTTGGTGTATCTTAAATACATTCCAATGAAGGTGGGCTGTGTTAAAATATGAGATTGACTCAATTGATAGGACAGTATTTATAGAATATGGGTTAGTTTTATTTTTATTTTTTAGTTGACAGTCTTATTTAATAGGACAATATTGATCAACTTTATTTGTGGTTTATTTCACTTTTGTGATTACAGGTTCTAATTTACTATGATGGCCCTCACTGAGTCATGTAAACTAGGTAGTGGTGTACATGTGAACAGATATTCTGATTTAGATTGGTGTTTGCCCACTATGAGTAGGAGTTTGGAAAAGTAGTGATTTTATGAATGCATATGGAAATATTAGGTAAATAATATGTTTACAGATTGAGGCCCTGCTGGAAGCTAGGTTGCTCCCAGTTAGGTTGGCATTTTGAAGGTTTGTGCCTGCAAGGCAATCAAGATAACATTAGCTTAAGTAATAAAGTTGCTGCTGAAAGGTTTCACACCCATGTTGTGTATCTGGTTTTTGCTATGGCCTCGCCTGTTGTTGAGTTGCAACAACAACAGGGGACTGACCATATGTCTCACTCCCTATGGGAGACCAGAGGTTGCTCCCAGGGCCCTGATGGCCTCTGTAGACAACACCTTTCAGGTAAATTTGTGTTGCTAGAGTAACTCATTCCGTAGGTTTGCCGAATATAAGACTATTTTTAGTATGCGTTATGTGCAATTAATATAACATTGCCAAGTGGATACTTCTTAAACCAGGTAATGTTACTTAGTGGTTTCTTTACACACATTGCATTAGACTTTATTGATATGATTGAGAAAAAGTGCTCTTGTCTAGTGATAGGGAAATAATTGAAGTCAGAACCCACGGCCACCCATAGATAATTCTGGATTGAAATTGTATCCCTCATTAGTAGATTGGGCATGGGGGGAGAATCCAGATGATGAAGTAGTAGTGGTGAGGGACCCCCACCCCCTATCCTAATCAGAGGGAAACTGAGGGAGCTCAGGAAGGAGAGGGGGATAAGACAGATGTAGAGATACGTATCACAGAAATTTTAAAGGAACTATTGGTGAGACAGGGAAGCAAGGGGGTGAAGGAAAGTAATGATGATTGACTGTGATAGAAGTTAGATATTACCAGGAAGAAATATTGTTCATATTCATCCGCAATCGGCAGGTTTAATTAAACACATGAATGGAACAATAAATAGTACACTAAGGAAGAACTATATAAGTACTGGAAGAAACTTGGTAGGATGAGTACATATAGTAGGATGTAGAGTTAGGAGGACCAGAGCAGGCAGAGATACACTGAGAATACTCTGGCTGAATACATGAGAAGATTGTTTGATAATCACACCCGTATGTCAAAGATTTTGTGACCTACAGGTGAACTGAAGGAGAGAGTGACCCACTCTATCAAACCAGGTGATTGGGTGCGGGTCCAATGATTGAAAAGGAAAGACTGGAAGCAGCCCGGTTGGGGAGGCCCCTACTAGGTCTTGTTGGAAACTGCCTATTTGCCATTTAGATATGTTCAGAAAGAGAGCGACCTGGGTCCACGTTGCCCACTGCAAGGAGGTAAGAACGCATACAAACACTGCTGAACACACACAGAGTTAAGGAGCAGAACCGAGTACCAATAGGGTCCGGGGGTTACCTCCTTAACGAAGATTCCCTACCCCGACCTATCATCACTGTGGTGTGTTCCTAGAGGTGTAAGTATGGGGTGGTACTCAGCAGACTGACTAAGGACAGGAGAGGGTTGGCGGTTCTTGGAAATATGGGGGACCCTGAGCTGCATCAGTCTTAATTTTGATACATCCAGATCCACCACTCACCAAAAATAAAAATGAAACTCTACCATGGGAATAATTAAAAGACAGATGACTCAGGATAAGGATTCCACTGGAAGTGAGTATTATAACATAGTGGCCAGAGAGAGGCAGGATGTGATTTTCAAAATAAATATTGATAACCTCTCCATTAAGTGGGAGTATGTAATCGAGAGAAAGGTGTTCATACTTATGCATTATGCCTCTGTACAGGACCTACTGCTAGTTACCTTTGGCCTACAGTTTAAACATACTTGGGGAAAATATTAAGTGAAGGCAGTGGGCCAAGAAGGTATGGGGCTTGCGCGGATGACTATGGTTAGGATACCTGCATAGACGTAAATAGCACCAAATTAACTGAGCAAAACAGAGGTGAAAACTGTACAGGGATGGGGTTGGCGAGATTGAAAGAGGCTGCTAACCCACCCCAGTTCACTCTGACTCCAGGGGAGTGTTATAGAATGACAGTAGAGATTTGGGTGATTTTAATGGAGTAAGTCAGTAGTTAATGTTACTGATCTGAGTTCAGAGGCACAGGAGAAACTACTAAACCTTACAGCCTGGTAACAGATGTGTGATGGGCGTGTACCAGTAAAGGACGTATAAGGCAGACACTATAAAAAGGGTGGGTAGGTATGTACCTGCACCCCAGTCCTATTGGTTTAGCCAGTTAGAATTAGTTACCAGAAACCAAGGAAAGGTTTAATCAGGCGTAGGAGGGGTTGTGCCAAGGAGGAGAATGGCCCTATTTGGATTGATGCGATTGGAATTCCTAGGGGAGTCCCTGATGAATATGAAGTTATGAATCAAGTAGGTGAAGGTTTCAGGACAATGTTCTTTTGGTGGGTGACGTTCAATAAACATGTGGATTGGATCAATCAGTAATGATTCATAAAGGGGAGTAGGGATGCAGTGAAGGGGATCTCAAACCAATTATCCGCCACCTCGCTCATGACTTGGAGAAGTAGGTTGGCTCTAGATATGTTGCTGGCAGAAATGGGTGGAGTATGCGGAATGGTGGGGGGCAGTTGTTGTAAATTTATTCCTAAAAGACACCAGAGCTTTTGCAGGATTGACAGCTCTAAGTGAAGGATGGGCTGAGAACTCAGGAGTGAATACATATGTGACAGGATGGTTTGATGAAATATTTGGTAAATGGAAAACCATAGTAGCCACAATCTCGGGTGCTGCTATTGCCTGTATGTGTATGCTTGTATTATGTGG
This sequence comes from Thymallus thymallus, assembly GCA_023634145.1. Classification (NCBI taxonomy): domain Eukaryota; kingdom Metazoa; phylum Chordata; class Actinopteri; order Salmoniformes; family Salmonidae; genus Thymallus; species Thymallus thymallus. The sequence goes on from CM042387.1 coordinate 3,205,112, forward strand.
TTGCTGTTTTGTTCCCTGTGTCCGAGGGTTGGAAAGTGCAGGCGTCCAAACAGATGGTGAGACATAGACCAGTTCCAGATTCTGATCAGTGGAAGGAGGAATACAATTCACCAGCAGTGGTGGACGAGGAGGACACTGATGATCGATTCAATCCAGACGACTACAGATTGAATGAAACATTTCTTAGATCTAATGTGAAAATCTTGAATAAAAAGTGTAACTGGGAGGGGAAATGGGAATTTTGTTCAGGCTAACAGATATTGTATACATTTAGTGGAATGATGCCAAGCCTAGTAGATGATTGAGATCCTTTCAATTCCAAGGAGCCCAGGTTGAATGAGACACTCTTTAATGATTAGAAAAGACTGATTCTTTATATGAAGGTCATGACGAAGATCCTAACCGGAAGAGTTATGACTGAATAGGCCTAGAACAGTAGTTGATGAGTATGGAATATAAATACATGTATTGGTTTTGTTTGGATTAAGTTTGATTTTGTATGACATTTGGGAATCCTATGAGGATAGATGTGTAATGATCAGTGTGAAAATTTAGTCAAAGGGTGGATTGATAAAGGAATTTGTATGTTTAATGACTAAGATGTTTCACCCTGAAACTGTGTAATGTGTAAAGATGTATTAGAAATTACATAGACAATGGTTAGAATGTTACCATTTGGTAAATGAGTCAGGATGTAGTTCTTAGGCTAGCAGGAGATTAGCCATAAAAGTTTACCACCCTCATCTATCAGAGTGGAGGTCTCTGAACCCACATATATATTGGACTAGCCGTTGGCCTATTTTTCACGTCTCTTATGAGACGTGAAGAGGGGGATTTGTAATAAATATATTCTTGATGTCGCTTATTACCAACGCTGTATTACACACATTAGCTCGAAACATTACACAACCTGTATTACACACATCTTTTAGAATATCTAATCCTAAACACACACAGATTTATGAGGGCTGGACTCCGAGGACAAAGAACACTGCCAAGAGCCAATGGGAAGTCGATACTGCCCGAGGAGGGACTGCCCTCCATAACAACGACCAGTCAGGAGTGTGAATCTACCTACGTCATTTTATTACTATTGCTCTGTATAAATATGTGTGCCACGTGTTTAGGAGGTCTCTTTGTTCCGGACGACTCCCTAAGAGCTGAAGGAACGAGCCCGTGCACGAGTTACCAAATATCTTTGCATCAAATAAATCGCTTGACTGAATATCAATTCCACCTGGTCATGAGTTATGACTTGTCTCCTTCTCGAGTAATTGTAAATATCAACACATCCTAGGGTTAACGACGCAATTGCTGTTCTACGAGATGTCTGAGGCAGTTGGTAAATAACAGGCGTTTTCAAGTGCAACTTTAGTAACGATGGTTTTGGGAAACAGCTTGGAGATTTAATGATTTTTGGGAAATCGGGCCAAGGTCTACCTCCAACTCTGGTACTGGAGTAGAATGATGTAAAATGCCCTTCCCCAAAACCACGCAGAGAAAACGGTCGCTAAGTGCGTTGTTGGAGCATGTGTCGATACTGATAGGATCGAAAGGAAGCACTGTTCTTAGATCTGCTTTCTCCATACAAATCTTTCCTTAACATTATAATTATTTCACAATACTGACGACGGATCAGCTCCTAGAGGTATTACCACCTACGGCTGCGAACATTCAATCTGCTTATTCTAGCGTTTACCCAATAAAAATCCCAGATTTTGCACGTAATTGCGCACATTAGGCTACATGTCATGAAATATGTAGCATACAAGTAGCACAAAATAACTCAATTGATTGAACATAAATTGTATTTCAATTTGATTGAAATAAGCCAATATCTTACTGTTTATATTTTTATGCATTCACCTCAAAATATACGTTGATTGTTTGTCTAAATTGTAAAGATGTTGTAACTTTGTATTTGTAGTCAACTTTGTTCTGAAGGTATATCGGTCACAGAGAGATTCTATGTTTAGCGGAGATCATCAACTTTAACAACTACTGTATGGTTTTGGGAAACAGCTGTTTAACGATGCTCCTATGAAGGTTCCAGAGATGAACTTAGCCTTTAAAGGGACATTTTTAAATGTTTCAACTTCATATTCATCATCTCCTGCTCCACCCCAACATCAACATGTACAAATTGTGTGTTTCTGAAAAATATATCGAGGAAGAAAAGTATTTCCAATGACCTCATTGGTGTGCATCGTGTGATTTTAACCAATTATGAGGAGGCATTGCCCACTGATTGTCTAATAATTGGTTGTCATTGGAAACACTTATTTTCACATATGTTGATGTTGGAGATGATGGATATGAAGTGAACATTTTCTACATTTCCTTTTAAGATGCTCTTGGGGAAAAAGGGCCCAGGACCTGAGCTGGGAACCCCTGTTCTATATATCCTAGTTAGTTGCTTAAATGGATAGGCTAAGCTACAGTTACAATCCTAGTAAAAACTGCTTTGAACTTGATGCCATAGGTTGGATTTCAACAGGTGAGAGAAGTCAGAGCTCTGTTTTATGTGAGTGAGCATGATGGTCACCAACGCTATAAGTATTTGTTTCTCCTGCTCATGCTCATATAAAAATTCAACTTCGAAGACGACATTCCTCTCCACATCAAACATAAAGCTGTTTAGTGTTTGATTCAACTATCACCATATATATATATATTTTTTTTTTTAACAGCTATATGGTGTTTCCCCCTTTTATTAAATAACCATGAACTGGATACATTTCTCTCAGAAACAGTAAAAGAGTATGGACCTGAATTTGGGTAACTTATTTTTTACCTCATGAAAAATGTTTTGGTTTTATTGTACAATAAAAAATATATGAAATGTCCCCAAGCCTTCTCTTTGTGATCTTTGCTGACAGGATTGAACCATTCCTACACTCAAAACATTAGGGGTTCAACAAGGGTCAAAGTTCTTCGAATAACCTTCTGGTTCTTGGCACTAAAAATGGCCCCCAAAAGGTTAATCGAGGAACCTGTAGTTGATGGGGGTTCTTGCAGGAACCTAACGGCCCAACTGAAACATTTGGATTTGAAAGGACAGCAGGCGCAGGCACTTACATCATACACATTTTCAGTTAAGGTAAGGTTTGTCGCTTGTATGATCTAAGTTGATATTGTTCTATGATGATACCATCTATCTTTTCATATTTGTGCCAATCTTTCTTAAACAGTAAATGGACACAATTCAATGGATATCAATCAACAAAGAGGTAAGAATATGTAGGTTATAAGAATATGTTGAAGGTTGCATTGGGTGCAGATGACTGAACTGATCACTGTTGTGTCTGTATCTGCAGGTATACAGACAAGGAGGCATACAAAGGTATGTCAAGTGGTATTGGTATGTTATGCAGATCACATGTACCATCCTCTCTTACCTATTTAATGAATATCCTATAGGCCTCTACATTATGGACAAGGTATGTGTATGAAAACCATTATCAAAACTGTTTCTTTCACATTCACCACAATAAAAAAAAATGTAACCCCAAAAGGTTCTTTGAGAATCCATTAAAAGGGTTTCTTTGAAGAACCATTTCAATTTGAAGAACCCCTAAAGGATACTCCAGGCACCTTTTGTTATTTTTTGAGTGTAGGTGACAGTACACAGTATTACTAATCTGAACCGGTTGTCCGGTAATATGTGATGTCATGATTGCTACGCGGAACGGATGCCCCTTGCTGATAACGTCGGCTACATTACCTAGAGGCCGGACTGGTAGTTTACAGAGCTGCTTAATTTCTGTGTTCAGTATCGGTGCAATACAGCACAGTTGAGAAACTCGCTTCAACCATGCGATACACTCTATATACAATCCTGTTATACATAACGTATTGTGGTAAGTTGAACATATATAATTATGGTTTAATATTTACTATCTGAATTTATTAATATAAAATAATGGGTTTATTATAAACAATTGAATGAAATACAAAAAGGTGTATTTTGCTGTACAGTACTGTATTTATAAGGACAGTTAGGCGACCCAATTAGCCCTTTTGGACATTATTTATAACATTGCAATGTTTATAACTCGTATGATGCTCGTCGTACCTTAACTGTCTAGACTTTAAATGAATAACAATTATTACTACAACTGCTAAGAAATAGATTAGTGTTAAAGTAGGTTCTGGATCTTTGTTATTTCAGATGTACTGGTCAAGGGCGCACGGACATTAGATCATGTGGAGCGCTACGATGTAGTCCGTCCTCAGAGACTGACTGGTCGGGTCAAAAGAAACATTTTCTCAAACCAGGTGCTTACTGTCCCGTTTTTTTCTCTTCTGTCAATAAAGAGCAGAACGACTAACACAATCTTCCCTAGGTTTATCCTGATGAGCTACAATATGTATTAACCATTTCTGGAGAGAACCACACAATTCATCTTGACAAAAATAGGTACATTTAATTTTTTTAACCATCCACTAATTACTAGATGTGTTTTGGTAGCAAGTTTAGTAGCAGTTATAATCATTGTTATATTGTTCTTTTCATAGGCAATTTATTGGGAGGCATTACACTGAAACACACTATACAGAAGATGGAAAGCGGGTGGCAACATTTCCAAATTATGAGGTATCTACGCCTTCATTCTCGTCACTTTGTTTTGTTTCATTGCATGCTGTGCAGATTTAATGTGTACAGTATTTGAAGAGATGCTCTAAATACTCATTTCAACTTCCTTTAGGACCACTGCTATTATCATGGTCATATTCAAGGCATTGAGGATTCATCTGTTAGTGTTGGAATCTGTTCTGGCATTAGGTAAGTGAGATTTCCTGTTTTCTATCAGCAGTTCCTGAACTAGTTGGCAATCAATACATTTCTCAGGAAATCAAACTTCTCCTTTGAGAAATTCAACATTGCTACATTTCCACAGATGACTGAGAAATGTGTGGTTGAAATCATTGTGAAAGCAGTCTTACACACTTAGAAAAGTACCTGTCTTTTATGACGTAGCCTCTGGTGACATTTCAGCTACAATACAATGATTCGAGTTGCTATAGCTGGCTGCCTTTTGATGTTGATTATTCATACTATATCATATAATTGGAGGAACAATTATATTTTAATTGGGGAGAAACTGATTGTCTGTGCTTTGCAACGCAACACTCAGAAAACCGGTCACTGATATGTCTTTCCAGTGGCTTTGTGAGGGTTGAGCAGAAGGTCTACCTGATTGAGCCTTTAGGAGACTCTGCCGATGGGGAGCATGCTCTGTACAGGCAGGAGCACCTCGGAGCCAACAAGACCAGCTGTGGTCACTCCAACGACAGCACGGTCTATGACTACGACCAGGGCCCGGCCCCCAGACTATCAGGCCTCTTCAAGCCCAAAGGCTGGGTATGCAGTTTACTTACAACTGCTTCCTCCAATACACATCCAAAGATAAAGTGTTCAGGGTTCATGTTTTCTACCACTTGTATTTATCTCGTAAGGAGAGTCCAATCTCACTTTATTTTGTATTTTGTAGAAGATTAAACCCATCACTGGGCCTCAAAGATTTGTGGAGATGTATCTGGTGGCCGACTACACAGAGGTATGTTATGTATCAACGTAGATTTGATAGTTTCTTATGTATCAACATATGTATGGTTTATTATTTATTTAATGTAAAAAAAATATAAAACGCAATGTAATGTGTTGGTTCCATGTTTCATGAGCTGAAATAAAAGATCCCAGAAATGATCCATTTGCACAAGAAGTGTATTTCCCTCAAATTCTGTTCACAAATTAGTTTACATCCCAGTTAGTGAGCATTTCTCCTTTGCCAATATAATCCATCCACCTGACAGGTGTGGCAAATTTAAGAAGCTAATTAAAACAGCATGATCATTACACAGGTGCACCTTGTGCCGTGTACAATAAAAGGCCACTCTAAAATGTGCTGTTTTGTCACACAACACCATGCCACAGATGTCTCAAGTTGAAGGAGTGTGTAATTAGCATGCTGACTACAGGAATGTCCACCAGAGCTGTTGCCAGAGAATTTAATGTTAATTTCTCTACCATAAGCCGCATCCAACGTCGTTTTAGAGTATTTGGCAGTACGTCAAACCGGCCTCACAACCGCAGACAAAGTGTAACCACGCCAGCCCAGGAGCTCCACACCCACCTTCTTCACCTGCGGGATCGTCTGAAACCAGCCACCAGGACAGCTGATTAAACTGAGGAGTATTTCTCTGTAATAAAGCCTTTTGTGGGGAGAAACTCATTCTGATTGGCTGGGCCTGGCTCCCAAGTGGGTGGGCCTATGGCTGCGCCCCTGCACAGTCATGTAAAATCCATAGATTAGGCCTAATTAATATATTTCAATTGACTGCTTTCCTTATGTGAACTGTAACTCAGTAAAATAGTTGAAATTGTTTCTTGTTGCGCTTATATTTTTGTTCTGTATATGCTTGTTGTTTTTTCAGTGCAAAATATTTGAAAGCGAAACCAAAGCTCGGATGCTGGAAATTGCCAATTATGTTGATAAGGTACCTTTTCAAGGAAGTCCTCTACTTGTGTGTCATTCTGTATGTTTGTATGTGAATGGCTGCATACGCATCGTTAGAGCCAGGCTCTAGTTCTAGGTTCGTAGGATGCTATATTGAATCGCTTACTGTTATAATCAGGGCTTAGGGCCAGGAGTTTTCCCCACTAGCTCTAGTACGTGCATCTAATGTTCATGAAGGAGTTATTGAAAAGACCTCTCTCTTTGCTTCCTAGTTGTATCGGCCATTGAACATCCGGGTCATGCTGGTGGGGTTGGAGATGTGGACTGCCAGGGATCACATTGACGTCACGCCCAGTCCCGAGAGAACCCTGGATGGGTTTCTCCGGTGGCGTCAAGACGACCTTCTAAAGAGGGTAAAGCATGATAATGCCCAGTTGGTCACGTGAGTAATTAGCCTTATCTTTATTTTTTGTATTGAGATTTAAGGAACTGGATTGCAATTCATCAAAAATATTTCCATGACATTATTGTTTGATATTATGTGTTGTAAAAAATGTAAATAAATTTTTGGGTTTTTAATACATAATATTGGAACGATGGACAAATGTCTTGTTTTGTGTGATTTGCGAAGCTAATCATAGTTCTAAAGCTTTTCCCCGACATTTTCTTGTTGTTTTCAACAGTGGTAAAGATTTCTTGGGCGATACTGTCGGACTGGCAAATAAATTTGCCATGTGCACCGGAAGTTCAGGTGCAGTGAACCAGGACCACAACAGGAACCCAATTGGCGTTGCTTCGACCATCGCTCATGAGCTGGGCCACAACCTGGGCATGTCCCATGATACTTCAGGCTGCACCTGTGGGACATCGCTGTACAACAACTGTGTCATGGCAGATCGGCTCAGGTAAATTCAAAACCACTCACACATTACACATTCATTGACACATTGAGGCACTTCCTATGTTATTATGTTTGTCATTTTAAAGTGAGCCATCATTCCCACACCTTCAGGTCAGAGTACCCAGAGCTGTTTAGTGGCTGCAGCCAGGAGCAGCTGAGTGACTTCCTGGAGAGAGCCAATCCCAGCTGTCTGCTGGACACACCTGGCTCTGACGGGCTGTACGTGGGGCCTGCCTGTGGCAACGCCTTCCTGGACCCTGGAGAGGAGTGCGACTGTGGAACTGCGGAGGTACAGTTGAAGTCAGAAGTTTACATACACTTAGGTTGAAGTCATTAAAACTAATTTTTCAACCACTCCACAGATTTCATGTTAACAAACTATAGTTTTGTCAAGTCGGTTAGGACATCTACTTTGTGCATGGCACAAGTAATTCTTCCAACAATTGTTTACAGACAGATTATTTCACTTATAATTCACTTTATCACAATTCCAGTGGGTCAGAAGATTACATACACTTGACTGTGCCTTTAAACAGCTTGGAAAATTCCAGAAAATTATGTCATATTATTGAGTCAATTGGAGGTGTACCTGTGGATGTATTTCAAGGCCTACCTTCAAACTCAGTGCGTGTTTGCTCGACATCATGGGAAAATCTAAAGAAATCAGCCAAGACCTCAGAAAAAAATTGTAGACCTCCACAAGTCTGGTTCATCCTTGGGAGCAATTTCCAAATGCCTGAAGGTACCACGTTCATCTGTACAAACAATAGTACACAAGTATAAACACCATGGGACCACGCAGCCGTCATACCGCTCAGGAAGGAGACGCGTTCTGTCTCCTAGAGATTAACGTGCTTTGGTGCGAAAAGTGCAAATCAATCCCAGAACAACAGCAAAGGACCTTGTGAAGATGCTGGAGGAAACCGGTACAAAAGTATCTATATCCACAGTAAAACAAGCCCAATATCGACATAACCTGAAAGGCAGCTCAGCAAGGAAGAAGCCACTGCTCCAAAACCGCCATAAAAAAGCCAGACTACGGTTTGCAACTGCACATGGGGACAAAGATCGTACTTTTTTGAGAAATGTCCTCTGGTCTGATGAAACAAAAATAGAACTGTTTGGCCATAATGACCATCGTTATGTTTGGAGGAAAAAGGGGGAGGCTTGCAAGCCGAAGAACACCATCCCAACCGTGAAGCACGGGGGTGGCAGCATCATGTTGTGGGGGTGCTTTGCTGCAGGAGGGACTGGTGCACTTCACAAAATAGATGGCATCATGAGGAAGGAAAATTATGTGGATATATTGAAGCAACATCTCAAGACATCAGTCAGGAAGTAAAAGCTTGGTCACAAATGGGTCTTCCAAATGGACAATGACCCCAAGCATACTTCCAAAGTTGTGGCAAAATGGCTTAAGGACAACAAAGTCAAGGTATTGGAGTGTCCGTCACAAAGCCCTGACTTAAATCTTATAGAACGTTTGTGGGCAGAACTGAAAAAGCGTGTGCGAGCAAGGAGGCCTACAAACCTGACTCAGTTACACCAGTTCTGTCAGGAGGAATGGGCCAAAATCCACCCAACTTATTGTCGGAAGCTTGTGGAAGGCTACCCAAAAGGTTTGACCCAAGTTAAACAATTTAAAGTCAATGCTACCAAATACTAATTGAGTGTATGTAAACTTCTGACCCACTGGGAATGTGATGAAAGAAATAAAAGCTGAAATAAATCATTCTCTCTACTATTATTCTGACATTTCACATTGTTAAAATAAAGTGGTGATCCTAACTGACCTAAGACAGGGAATTTTTACTAGGATTAAATGTCAGCAATTGTGACTTCAACTGTAAATCAGACTCCAGGTGGCATTGATTATATTGTCTTACACTATTCATCTGACTCAAAGGTTTGGCTTTGTTCATAAGGATGACAAAACTTAGCAAGAGATTATAACAGGGAGACAAAATATATACAGGCATTAATGCTTTGCACTGTAAATTACATTTTCTGGATGACTGACTTTTATAAATGATTAATTTTAAAGTGGTAAGATGAAATAGTTATTTTGTCTTTTGTCCCTTCCAGGAGTGTAAGAATCCCTGCTGTGACCCCACGACCTGTCGCCTCACTGAGGGATCCATCTGTGCACATGGAACATGCTGTGAAAACTGCCAAGTACGTGCATTTTTGATCATATGTAAAGCCATATGCAAATCTGGGTGCTTTATTAAACGTATGATTAAATGAGTTACCAGCTGGTAACGTCCATCTCTGATCTCTCTCTCTCTGCTCACCACCACTCAGACAGACACCCAACCAACTGCAATAAAAAAAAAAATTACATAGCCGTAAGAGACATAGGGTTCGGCTCCATAAAGAACAGATGGGTGGATTGAGATACCAGGGTTGGGATACTAGTAATTATACCAGGAAACAGACTGATGCTCTTGTTTCCTTATACTGTACTGTCCATATCCTTCCTCAATATGACAGTCAGGGGACTGTAAAAAGCAGGCCCAGTCAGTCATCAAATAAAATATGTAATGTATGAACCAAACTAGGCATCTAACCAAGAATCACACACTCTGCTGTAGTAGTAGTGTCAGATTTTTAGCATACATTTTAGTCAACGCTTTGAGCATAATGTTTGAAAAGCCCCGTACAAATAAAGTTATTATTTCCGATGTATTAGTTATTAATCTGCTATGAAGTTACTTACTCAACCACTGAACTATTTGTTCAACCTTCAGCTCAAACAGGCAGCCAGTTTGTGTAGAACAGCTTCCAGTGATTGTGACCTGGCAGAGTATTGCACTGGAACGTCAGAGCATTGCCCAGAAGATACCTTTAAGATGAACGGGAAACCTTGCAGCTATGGTCAGGGCTACTGCTACAATGGGCAATGCCCAACACTTCAGCAACACTGCAAGAGACTGTGGGGACCAGGTACCTGTCTATACTGTTTTAAACACATAGCCAATGATGTGCCTTACATGCTGACTAGACCGGGCGCACACGTGCACCATCGCTCATGTTGATTTTGTCCACCCACACCAGACGCGATCAGGACACACAGGTTGAAATATCAAAACGAACTCTTAACCAACTATATTAATTTGGGGACAGGTCGAAATGCATTAGACTCCTTCAGGCTTCTTCTTCTTCTTCTTCGGACTTCTTTATATGGTGGTTGGCAACCAACTCTAAGGTGCATTATCACCACCAACTGGACTGGAGTGTGGACCTCAGTTCATCTTTCAACCACCCACCTGGGTGTATGCTCCTGAAAACCAATGAGGAGATGGGAGAGGCGGGACTTGCAGCGCGTCAAGCGTCACAAATTGAACCAAGTTCTATTTTAGCGCCTGGCAACGCAGACGCTCGTTGACGCGGATGAACAGTGTGGATGCAATGACTGAATAACATGCATGCGTATATTTTATTTTGGTCAGAATGTTACATCTATCTATTAATTTACACTACACTAGTCATGACATCCATAACCATATTACATTATTTAATTAAACACAAAGCAGAACCCTTCCAGAAAATAACTAGGCCTAGATATAATCTCATTATAGATATAATCTGCAGTAAGGATTCCTGTTATATCTTGTGGAACCCAAAAGTCAACTGTCATTCTCTTATCTTCTAGAGGCACAAGTAGGCACGGATTCCTGCTTTAATCTAAACCTGGGTGGCGTTGAAGGAGCTCACTGCGGAACGACCAACTACGGCTTTGCGCGCTGCACACCACAGTATGTCCACTAACTTCCTGTGTTTCGACATTTCCATTTCCTGACATTTACCACCACAATATGACACACAATGTCCCTCCCAAGGCAATTTACAAATAATAGAAAACAGCTTATAACAAGACTTCCATAAGTTTATGTTAAGAAACACATTGCCGTATTTTATTTTTGACGTCAAATACTAAGTCATTTTCTTTTCTTCTCCTAGGAATGTAAAATGTGGAATGCTATTTTGCTCTGGAGGAGATGAGTATCCCATCACTGGGCAGAAGGCTGTCTATACAACGAGTGGAACATGCAACGTAGCAGTGGACCAGGATAAGAGAAGAGCCCTCGACATGGTTCCTACAGGAACCAAATGTGGAATGAATAAGGTAAGACTGTTTCTGAATCCCAAATCATCCCTCGGGATGAGTGGGCAAATGAGGTGAACAATTCCTCTTTGTTTCCACAGGTTTGCTATGATCACAAATGCCAAGATGTCGAGGTCTACGGTCAAACGGAGGACTGTTCATCAAAATGCCACAGCAACGGGGTGAGTGCACTGATTGTCGATTTTTGAGTTGTTAGTAAACTTCCGCTACAATTGTACGGACTTAGTCATCACAACCACTTCTCTCTTTTGTTAGGTATGCAACAACAAGTTGCAGTGCCACTGTAACCAAGGTTGGGCTCCGCCCTACTGTGAAGTCAAGTATTCAGACTTGCCTCAAGGTACGCCTCATTCACTCTGTTGTGACACAAATTGTTCTTTATGTATTTTATACATTTTGTAAAGGTAAACCTGAACAGTTGATAAAAATGAACATCTTAATGATTGGTTATGTTTTGGTTTTGCAGACCAGTTTGGGGTGGTAGCTGGCATCACCGCAGCGATAGCTGTCTTGTTGCTTCTAACGTTCCTGGTTGCAGGACTGATGTGCTGCAAGAAGGACAAGAGAGAGAACTACATTTCCCAAAGGTGCGTTTTTTTTTTACCAACTTACATTGAAAAAAACAAATGTGAATGCATCTTCATTTCCCAGAAAAATATTGATGTGTTTATGTATTGATCTGTATTTGAAGGGAAGTCCACTCTACCGCGGGCCAGTTGAACCCAACGTTCCGAGATAGGAGTACGAAGGGCAATCCTCTCAGAAAGCCCGCCCAAATCAGCCAACCCACCTTTATGGAGTTATCTGCAACACAAGCCTGCACCACTCTGGTTGTCACTGTGGTCCCTTCCAGGCCCCCTCCACAGGTGAGATGCATTACCACAACATTATCTCAACATTACCACTACTCCAGGCTGATTTGATAAAGGCCTAATATGTGGAGTTACTAGTAGTATCATGCATGTTGTAAGATTTCAGACCGCTTGACCTTTTCCACATTTTGTTACGTTACAGCCTTATTCTAAAAAGGATTTAAAAAAATAATAACCCTCAGCAATCTACATATTAAACCCCAGAATGACAAAGCGAAAAACAGGTTTTTTGAATTTTATGCAAATGTATAAAAAAATAAACAGAGTATTCAGAACCTTTGCTATGAGCTCAGGTGCATCCTGAATCCATTGATCATCCTTGAGAAGGGCCTTGGTCAGGAAGGTGACCAAGAACACAATGGTCACACTGACAGATCTCTAGAGTTCCTCTGTGAAGATGGGAGAACCTTCCAGAAGGACAACCATCTCTACAGCACTCCACCAGTCAGTCCTTTATGGTAGCGTGGCCAGATGGAAGCCACTCCTCAGTGAAAGGCACATGACAGCCCGCTTGGAGTTTGCCAAAAGGCACCTAAACACTCTGACCATGAGAAACAAGATTCTCTGGTCTGATGAAACCAACGGCCTTAACACACAGCCAAGACAGAGCAGGAGTGGCTTCGGGACAAGTCTCTGAATGTCCTTGAGTGGCCCAGCCAGAGGCCGGACTTGAACCTGATCAAACATTTCTGGAGAGACCTGAAAATAGCTGTGCAGCAACGCTCCCCATCCAACCTGACAGAGCTTGAGAGGATCTGCAGAGAAGGATGGGAGAAACTTCTCAAATACACGTGTGCCAATCTTCAGGGTCATACCCAAGAAGACTTGAGGCTGTAATTTCTGCCAAAGGTGCTTAAACTAAGTACTGAGTAAAGGGTCTGAATACTTATGTAAACATGATATTTCCGTTTTTTATTTTAAATAAATTAGCAAAAACCTGTTTTTGCTTTGTCATTATGGGGTATTGTGTGTAGATTGAGGAGGGGGAAAAAAATTTAATCCATTTCAGAATAAGGCTGTAATTTAACAAAATGTGGAAAAAGTCAAGGGGTCTCAATACTTTCTGAATACACTGTAGTTACTAAGTTACACATAACATACATATATGTAGATCCTATGTAATACATAATCATAACAACACGAAGTGAAACGACTGCTGAACTCGTGGAGATAGCCTGCCATATAATAATAAAAGGAGAGAAATATCTTGTCTTACAGCCACCAAAGAGCTTGCCTGCAGTGCTGTCACAGTCTCGCATTGAACCGGTGAGCTATGCCTATTGAAATACTGAAACATATCATGGTACTAAACTCAGGAATCTTAGAAACATATACTGACGTACCAAACTACAATTAATAACATGTTGACATGGTATAACAACTGTATTAACCAATTAACTACATGGTCTCTACACAGTCTAATCATCAACTCATTTTCAATTGGTTTATATTGCTCTGTTAGAAAATCAAGCATGCTGTCCCAGTGCCTCCAGTCAAGACTACAGCACCAAAGGTACCCAGCAAAAACCCACAAGTAAGTGTTCATTTAACAAGTTTTTCATGTTTCAAGATGGCCGTCTAACTGATCCCTGTGTGTTCAGCAGACCTCAGGACGAGCAGGCCACAAGATTGCACTGAAGCCTCCCCCATGCCACGTCGACGATGATGATGACTGCTGTAAGGAGCAGTATGGTGACTCGTAGGAAGACAGGCCTTTGAGGAGCCCAGTCCTTGTTTCAGACTCTAGGAGGTCCTGGATGACTGAGCCTAAAGTCAACTGTGGAGAATGTCTTTGAAGACTCAACATCAACATGGTGATGTCTCAGAATGTGCTTCTCAACCACTGTGGAAAAGTGGTTTGGAAAATGCTGGAACAGAATTATTGAATGTATAAAAAGAACCTAGCAGTTGCACTTGTTTTTATAGGTTGCCTCTGTTCGTACTGTTTATGAGGGGGAGAGCCTGGTTCTGCCTTGGAATTATTGTACTTATAAATGTTAATTTAATGTTTCATGATCTCAAGCCAGTGTGCCTTTAAAAAAAAAATGTATTACGTTGATATGAGTTATTTTTTAAAGATATTACAAATGAATGGTACAAAGGAGAGGTACAGTGCCTTCAGAAAGTATTCAAACCCCTTGACTTTTTCCATGTTTTGTTGTTACAAAGTGGGATAAAAATTGATTTAATTTAATTTACTGTCAAAAATCTACACATGTCTAATGCCAAAGTCTAAGAAAAAATAAATACATATATATATATATATCTTTATTTGGTAAGTATTCAACCCCCTTAGTCAATACGTTAGAATCACCTTATGCTGTGATTACAGCTGTGAGTCTTTCTGGGTAATTCTAAGGGACAGATTCCGACCTGAGTTAAGCACATGCGTGGAACGTAACTCTTTTTCTGCACTTTTCTCTATGTGTATTCTGACCTTGAACTTAAGCATGAGAATAGCGTGCTATTCACCATAGACAGGTAGGTAGATACTTTATTGATCCCCGAGGGGAAATTACTTTGTCAAGCAGCTACGAAAAACACAGGCTAGGAGCAAAATGCCACAACGAAATACACAAAAGACAGATACACGATACACGATACATAGAGCGACAGTATGAAAAAGTATACAATTACAAGAAGTCTAGAGTGCAAAAAAACTATAATAAGGCATTGCATAGTATGAGTATAAAAAGGACTGCTAAAACCTTCGTAAAACGGTAGCACTCCATAATCCTGAACTATTATAGTTCAACTGTTGCGAAAAAAAATGCACGTAAAACAAACTAAAACAACAATAAACGTACGAACAATGGGAGCTGCTTAACAGGCGACCACACAGGGCGGGGCCAACCATAAATGAAGGTGTGGCAGAGGTGTGTCTACAGACATGCCATATTCTGACCTCGACTTAATTCCTTAATGCCATGAATAAGGTCTAGCAAACCTATCGGTCCAAAGCGGAAAAAGCTTCTACTTAATTTTTTCAGATGGAAATAAAACTATTCTCCATGCACAGTAATTTACAACTTGATAATAGCTATTGATAAGAGCTAGTTAAATGAGTAATCTATTTGGATATATCACAAAATATAAACGCAACATGCAACAATTTCAAAGATTTTACTGAGTTACAGTTCATATAAGGAAATCAGTCAATTGAAATAAATTAATTTGCCCTAATCTATGGATTTCACATGACTGGGAATACAGATATGCAATGGTTGGTCAAGGATACCTTAGAAAAAAGGTAGGGTCGTGGATCAGAAAACCAGTCTGTATTTGGTGTGATCACCATTTGCCTCATGCAGCTTGTGTAAAAGGCACATGACAGCCCGCTTGGAGTTTGCCAAAAGGCACCTAAAGACTCTCAGACCATGAGAAACAAGATTCTCTAGTCTGAGAGTTGATCAGGCTGTTGATTGTGGCCTGTGGAATGTTGTCCAACTCCTCGTCAATGTCTGTGCGAAGTTTCTGTGGCGGGAATTGGAACATGCTGTCGTACACGTTGATCCAGAGCATCCCAAACATGCTCAATGAGTGACAAGTCTGTTGAGTATGCAGTCCATGGAAGAACTGGAACATTTTCAGCTTCCATGAATTGTGTACAGATCCTTGCGACATGGAGCCGTGCATTATAATGCTGAAGCATGAGGTGAAGGTGGCGGATGAATGGCACGACAATGGGCCTCAGGATCTCATTAAGGTATCTCTGTGGATTCAAATTAAATCCGTAGCTTATGGCTGCCCATACCATTACCCCAGTGCCAGCAAAGGACCCTGTTCACAATGTTGACATCAGCAAACCGCTCGCCCACACGACGCCATTCGCTGTGTGCCATCTGCCCAGTACAGTTGAAACCGGGATTCATCCGTAAAGAGCACACTTCTCCAGGATTATGTATGAGTGAAGCTTTTAGTGAAAGGTTTAAAGCTTTAATATTCAATAATTTTAGCCCCCAAACTCATATTCATTATATAAATAGGCAGGTTTAATTTTGTCTGGCTTAGCATTCCAAATTAAATGAAATATCTTTAGCTCATATGACTTAAAAAACGAGTCGCCTGGAGTAGGCGGTGCCATTAGTAAGTAAACTGTGATAAGACCAAAGAGTTAATCAATGTGATTTTTCCATAAATAGTTTATTTTCCTCTCCATGGTTGCAGAATCTTATCTATATTTGCAAACGTTCTATTGAAATTGATTGTGGTAAATTAATTAATATTTTTTTAGATGTGAATATCAAGTATATCTACTTCCCCATCCACCCATTTCACTGGTAAACTACAAGGTAGTGTAAAGTTAACTATCCAATAGGTAATATGGTACACTTGGCATAATTAGGTTTTAGTCCAGAGAAGCTAGAGAAGTGATCAAGATCTTCAATGAGACGTGCAGGGATGAAGATTGAGAACTTAAGAAACAACTTGAGTCATCGGCATACATTGACACCCCTTGATGTTATTGTTGTATCTAGTTGTATCATGTCTACAGTTTCCATTACCATCTACCTCTATAGTACAGTTACCATCTACCTCTATAGTACAGTTACCATCTACCTCTATAGTACAGTTACCATCTACCTCTATAGTACAGTTACCATTACCATCTACCTCTATAGTACAGTTACCATCTACCTCTATAGTACAGTTACCATCTACCTCTATAGTACAGTTACCATTACCATCTACCTCTATAGTACAGTTACCATTACCATCTACCTCTATAGTACAGTTACCATTACCATCTACCTCTATAGTACAGTTACCATCTACCTCTATAGTACAGTTTCCATTACCATCTACCTCTATAGTACAGTTACCATCTACCTCTATAGTACAGTTACCATTACCATCTACCTCTATAGTACAGTTACCATCTACCTCTATAGTACAGTTACCATCTACCTCTATAGTACAGTTACCATCTACCTCTATAGTACAGTTTCCATTACCATCTACCTCTATAGTACAGTTACCATCTACCTCTATAGTACAGTTACCATCTACCTCTATAGTACAGTTACCATCTACCTCTATAGTACAGTTTCCATCTACCTCTATAGTACAGTTACCATCTACCTCTATAGTACAGTTACCATTACCATCTACCTCTATAGTACAGTTACCATCTACCTCTATAGTACAGTTACCATCTACCTCTATAGTACAGTTTCCATTACCATCTACCTCTATAGTACAGTTTCCATTACCATCTACCTCTATAGTACAGTTTCCATTACCATCTACCTCTATAGTACAGTTACCATCTACCTCTATAGTACAGTTACCATTACCATCTACCTCTATAGTACAGTTACCATTACCATCTACCTCTATAGTACAGTTACCATTACCATCTACCTCTATAGTACAGTTACCATTACCATCTACCTCTATAGTACAGTTACCATTACCATCTACCTCTATAGTACAGTTACCATCTACCTCTATAGTACAGTTACCATCTACCTCTATAGTACAGTTTCCATTACCATCTACCTCTATAGTACAGTTACCATCTACCTCTATAGTACAGTTACCATCTACCTCTATAGTACAGTTTCCATTACCATCTACCTCTATAGTACAGTTACCATCTACCTCTATAGTACAGTTACCATCTACCTCTATAGTACAGTTACCATCTACCTCTATAGTACAGTTACCTTTACCATCTACCTCTATAGTTCAGTTACCATCTACCTCTATAGTACAGTTACCATCTACCTCTATAGTACAGTTACCATCTACCTCTATAGTACAGTTTCCATTACCATCTACCTCTATAGTACAGTTACCATCTACCTCTATAGTACAGTTTCCATTACCATCTACCTCTATAGTACAGTTACCATCTACCTCTATAGTACAGTTACCATCTACCTCTATAGTACAGTTACCATCTACCTCTATAGTACAGTTTCCATTACCATCTACCTCTATAGTACAGTTACCATCTACCTCTATAGTACAGTTACCATCTACCTCTATAGTACAGTTTCCATCTACCTCTATAGTACAGTTACCATCTACCTCTATAGTACAGTTACCATCTACCTCTATAGTACAGTTACCATCTACCTCTATAGTACAGTTACCATCTACCTCTATAGTACAGTTACCATCTACCTCTATAGTACAGTTTCCATCTACCTCTATAGTACAGTTTCCATTACCATCTACCTCTATAGTACAGTTACCATCTACCTCTATAGTACAGTTACCATCTACCTCTATAGTACAGTTACCATCTACCTCTATAGTACAGTTACCATCTACCTCTATAGTACAGTTACCATCTACCTCTATAGTACAGTTAACATCTACCTCTATAGTACAGTTACCATCTACCTCTATAGTACAGTTACCATCTACCTCTATAGTACAGTTTCCATTACCATCTACCTCTATAGTACAGTTACCATCTACCTCTATAGTACAGTTACCATTACCATCTACCTCTATAGTACAGTTACCATCTACCTCTATAGTACAGTTACCATCTACCTCTATAGTACAGTTACCATCTACCTCTATAGTACAGTTACCATCTACCTCTATAGTACAGTTACCATCTACCTCTATAGTACAGTTACCATCTACCTCTATAGTACAGTTACCATCTACCTCTATAGTACAGTTTCCATTACCATCTACCTCTATAGTACAGTTACCATCTACCGCTATAGTACAGTTACCATTACCATCTACGTCTATAGTACAGTTACCATTACCATCTACCTCTATAGTACAGTTTCCATTACCATCTACCTCTATAGTACAGTTACCATCTACCTCTATAGTACAGTTACCATCTACCTCTATAGTACAGTTACCATTACCATCTACCTCTATAGTACAGTTACCATCTACCTCTATAGTACAGTTACCATCTACCTCTATAGTACAGTTACCATTACCATCTACCTCTATAGTACAGTTACCATTACCATCTACCTCTATAGTACAGTTACCATTACCATCTACCTCTATAGTACAGTTACCATCTACCTCTATAGTACAGTTTCCATTACCATCTACCTCTATAGTACAGTTACCATCTACCTCTATAGTACAGTTACCATTACCATCTACCTCTATAGTACAGTTACCATCTACCTCTATAGTACAGTTACCATCTACCTCTATAGTACAGTTACCATCTACCTCTATAGTACAGTTACCATCTACCTCTATAGTACAGTTACCATCTACCTCTATAGTACAGTTTCCATTACCATCTACCTCTATAGTACAGTTACCATCTACCTCTATAGTACAGTTACCATCTACCTCTATAGTACAGTTTCCATCTACCTCTATAGTACAGTTACCATCTACCTCTATAGTACAGTTACCATCTACCTCTATAGTACAGTTACCATTACCATCTACCTCTATAGTACAGTTACAATCTACCTCTATAGTACAGTTACCATTACCATCTACCTCTATAGTACAGTTACCATCTACCTCTATAGTACAGTTTCCATTACCATCTACCTCTATAGTACAGTTTCCATTACCATCTACCTCTATAGTACAGTTTCCATTACCATCTACCTCTATAGTACAGTTACCATCTACCTCTATAGTACAGTTACCATCTACCTCTATAGTACATTTTCCATTACCATCTACCTCTATAGTACAGTTACCATTACCATCTACCTCTATAGTACAGTTACCATTACCATCTACCTCTATAGTACAGTTACCATTACCATCTACCTCTATAGTACAGTTACCATCTACCTCTATAGTACAGTTACCATCTACCTCTATAGTACAGTTTCCATTACCATCTACCTCTATAGTACAGTTACCATCTACCTCTATAGTACAGTTACCATCTACCTCTATAGTACAGTTTCCATTACCATCTACCTCTATAGTACAGTTACCATCTACCTCTATAGTACAGTTACCATCTACCTCTATAGTACAGTTACCATCTACCTCTATAGTACAGTTACCTTTACCATCTACCTCTATAGTTCAGTTACCATCTACCTCTATAGTACAGTTACCATCTACCTCTATAGTACAGTTACCATCTACCTCTATAGTACAGTTTCCATTACCATCTACCTCTATAGTACAGTTACCATCTACCTCTATAGTACAGTTTCCATTACCATCTACCTCTATAGTACAGTTACCATCTACCTCTATAGTACAGTTACCATCTACCTCTATAGTACAGTTTCCATTACCATCTACCTCTATAGTACAGTTACCATCTACCTCTATAGTACAGTTACCATCTACCTCTATAGTACAGTTTCCATCTACCTCTATAGTACAGTTACCATCTACCTCTATAGTACAGTTACCATCTACCTCTATAGTACAGTTACCATCTACCTCTATAGTACAGTTACCATCTACCTCTATAGTACAGTTACCATCTACCTCTATAGTACAGTTACCATCTACCTCTATAGTACAGTTTCCATCTACCTCTATAGTACAGTTTCCATTACCATCTACCTCTATAGTACAGTTACCATCTACCTCTATAGTACAATTACCATCTACCTCTATAGTACAGTTTCCATTACCATCTACCTCTATAGTACAGTTACCATCTACCTCTATAGTACAGTTACCATCTACCTCTATAGTACAGTTTCCATCTACCTCTATAGTACAGTTTCCATCTACCTCTATAGTACAGTTACCATCTACCTCTATAGTACAGTTACCATCTACCTCTATAGTACAGTTACCATCTACCTCTATAGTACAGTTACCATCTACCTCTATAGTACAGTTTCCATTACCATCTACCTCTATAGTACAGTTACCATCTACCTCTATAGTACAGTTACCATCTACCTCTATAGTACAGTTACCATCTACCTCTATAGTACAGTTACCATCTACCTCTATAGTACAGTTACCATCTACCTCTATAGTACAGTTACCATTACCATCTACCTCTATAGTACAGTTACCATTACCATCTACCTCTATAGTACAGTTACCATCTACCTCTATAGTACAGTTACCATCTACCTCTATAGTACAGTTACCATCTACCTCTATAGTACAGTTACCATTACCATCTACCTCTATAGTACAGTTACCATTACCATCTACCTCTATAGTACAGTTACCATCTACCTCTATAGTACAGTTTCCATTACCATCTACCTCTATAGTACAGTTTCCAGACATATTGCACGTAGTCCTCATTATATCCTGTTTTATTATCAGCAGAGAGACATATTGCACGTAGTCCTCATTATATCCTGTTTTATTATCAGCAGAGAGACATATTGCACGTAGTCCTCATTATATCCTGTTTTATTATCAGCAGAGAGACATATTGCACGTAGTCCTCATTATATCCTGTTTTATTATCAGCAGAGAGACATATTGCACGTAGTCCTCATTATATCCTGTTTTATTATCAGCAGAGAGACATATTGCACGTAGTCCTCATTATATCCTGTTTTATTATCAGCAGAGAGACATATTGCACGTAGTCCTCATTATATCCTGTTTTATTATCAGCAGAGAGACATATTGCACGTAGTCCTCATTATATCCTGTTTTATTATCAGCAGAGAGACATATTGCACGTAGTCCTCATTATATCCTGTTTTATTATCAGCAGAGAGACATATTGCACGTAGTCCTCATTATATCCTGTTTTATTATCAGCAGAGAGACATATTGCACGTAGTCCTCATTATATCCTGTTTTATTATCAGCAGAGAGACATATTGCACGTAGTCCTCATTATATCCTGTTTTATTATCAGCAGAGAGACATATTGCACGTAGTCCTCATTATATCCTGTTTTATTATCAGCAGAGAGACATATTGCACGTAGTCCTCATTATATCCTGTTTTATTATCAGCAGAGAGACATATTGCACGTAGTCCTCATTATATCCTGTTTTATTCAGACAAAAACAAAAGGAAGAAGAAAGCCCACTAATGACTGCCAGTAAAACATTGTCTTAAGCATCACACTATCCGTAAAGGAATACCTACATTTAACTTACAATCCACTCTGACACAGCCATTGCACAATAGCCAAGAATACCTGCAGTACTGACAATCCAGAGCGAGTAAACCCGTAAAACCAACTCTCTCTCCACCCACACACATTTAGAAGAAATATCCCCTTGGGGATAAATAAAGTATCTATCTATCTATCTATCTATCTATCTATCTATCTATCTATCTATCTATCTATCTATCTATCTATCTATCTATCTATCTATCTATCTAT
This sequence comes from Thymallus thymallus, assembly GCA_023634145.1. Taxonomy (NCBI): domain Eukaryota; kingdom Metazoa; phylum Chordata; class Actinopteri; order Salmoniformes; family Salmonidae; genus Thymallus; species Thymallus thymallus. Next base: position 3,227,727 of record CM042387.1, read on the forward strand.
CTATCTATCTATCTATCTACAGTGGGGAGAACAAGTATTTGATACACTGCCGATTTTGCAGACTTTCCTACTTACAAAGCATGTAGAGGTCTTGTCACGACCCCTGTTACCTGAGTCTGTTTTTGTGTCTGTCTTGTTTGTTGATTGTCCATCTCATTGTACCGGGGTCAGTTGCCTGGTTACAGATGAGTGGGCGGGGCTACCTACATCCTGAGCCTGTCATGTTCTTCCTGATCACTACGCACCTGTTCCAGATCTGCGGTCATCACTATTTAAGAGACGACCTGACATCCAATCCCCGTCGGATCGTTAAGTCACATTAGTAAATGTAATCTGCGTACCAGCCATCTGATTCCTTAATTAGTACTAGTTGTTTAATTTTTGCTTCGCCGTATTATATCCTGCTCAGTAACCCCGTCTGCACTCTGTTTAGGAATACCTGCCTGGAAATACTCATCATCACGCTGCACTCTGCTCACCTCTTCCTCCACTCACCTGGGATACGGATTCGAACTATCACGCCACACGGACCACTTATCTGCCACCTACCTGGATACTCAGTCACCAGCTTACCAAACCAATTTCCTATTCAACCACATCCTCATCAACATTTCCCTATTATCATTCTTCAATAAATATCACATAATATACTTACGTTGCCCGGTCTGCGTTTGGGATCCTATCACAAGTCCTGACAGGTCTGTAATTTTTATCATAGGTACACTTCAACTGTGAGAGACGGAATCTAAAACAAAAATCCAGAAAATCCCATTGTATGATTTTTAAATAATTAATTTGTATTTGATCACCTACCAACCAGTAAGAATTCCGGCTCTCACAGACCTGTTAGTTTTTCTTTAAGAAGCCCTCCTGTTCTCCACTCATTACCTATACTCACCGTATTGAGGGGAGGATGGATGGGGCCATGTATCGCGAGATCTTGGCCAACAACCTCCTTCCCTCAGTAAGAGCATTGAAGATGGGTCGTGGCTGGGTCTTCCAGTATGACAACGACCCGAAACACATAGCCAGGGCAACTAAGGAGTGGCTCCGTAAGAAGCATCTCAAGGTCCTGGAGTGGCCTAGCCAGTCTCCAGACCTGAACCCAATAGAAAATCTTTGGAGGGAGCTGAAAGTCCGTATTGCCCAGCGACAGCCCCGAAACCTGAAGGATCTGGAGAAGGTCTGTATGGAGGAGTGGGCCAAAATCCCTGCTGCAGTGTGTGCAAACCTGGTCAAGAACTACAGGAAACGTATGATCTCTGTAATTGCAAACAAAGGTTTCTGTACCAAATATTAAGTTCTGCTTTTCTGATGTATCAAATACTTATGTCATGCAATAAAATGCAAATGGTTACTTAAAAATCATACAATGTGATTTTCTGGATTTTTTATTTAGATTCCGTCACTCACAGTTGAAGAGTACCTATGATCAAAATTACAGACTTCTACATGCTTTGTAAGTGGGAAATCTATCTATCTATCTATCTATCACAAGTAAAAACCTTATTTAAAGGGATATTTTAAGATAAATGTACTGAAAACCCAACTGAATGAAACTTCCACAAGAAAATCTGTTGGCCAGCAAGTGGGAGGGATTTAAGCGGTTGAATGACATGTATTTAAAGCCTACTAGGGAACCACGCCTGCAGAGCCATTATACACTTTCATAAGCTAAGTCTGAATACCAGCTACTGAGAAGTGCATAGGAAAGGCGTGCGTAATGATGGCATAATTTCCTAAGTCGGAATCGGGCCCTAAGAACTTCGCACACCTGGATTGTACAGTATTTGCCCATTATTCTCAAAAACATTTTTCCAGCTGTGTCAAGTTGGTTGCTGCTCATTCCTAGACAGCCATTTTCAAGCCGATTTAATTCAAAACTGTAACTAGGCCACTCAGGAACATTCAATGTCATTTTGGTAAGCAACTCTAGTGTATATTTGGTCTTGTGTTTTAGGTAATTGTTCTGTTGAAATGACATAACATGATGCAGCCACCACCATGCTTGAAAATATGAAGACTAGTACTCAGTGATGTGTTTCCAGAGTTAGTAAAGTGTCTCCGCTGTCCTGGCGTCGTGGGGGAACTTGTTCCACCATTGGGGTGCCAAAGCAGAGAATAGCTTTGACTGGGATGAGCCCGAACTGTGCTTCCGTAGAAGTAGGGGGGCTAGCAGGCCGGAGGTGGATGTACGTAGTGTCCTCGTTTGGGTGTAGGGACTGATCAGAGCCTGGAGGTAAGGAGGTGCCGTTCCCCTCACAGCTACGTAGGCAAGCACCATGGTTCTGTAGTAGATGCGAGCTGTAACTGGAAGCCAGTGGCGTGTGCGGAGGAGCAGGGTGACGCTTTGTGTTCAGGACAAAAACTACATTTCTTTAATTACTGGAATTGATTTGTCCAAGTGCAACTACGCTCTCGGTTCAGTGCGGTCTCTGCTCAGTTTGGCAGCTGTGGGAGTGGGAGTGGGAGTGGGAGAGGTGGTGTCACGACGCCGAACAACACAAACAGGTAGAGTAAACAAGGACGTTTATTCAAAACACTCAGGAACAGATACGGCAGGTGAGGAGCTGATTTGACGACAGATGTGAATGAATGATGATGTTGGTATTGACTGAGTCTCTTATCTGATGCAGGTTTGATGAGATCGAGCTGGGCAGAAGACGGATGACAGACTGCAGACAGATGGACCGGAGATGCAGACGGGAGATCCCCGGATGGCAGGGAAGTAGCACGAAGCAGGTAAGTCATATGCAGGTTGAAGATATCCTAGACGGAGAGTCAGGCTGTCGATACTGTAACGACGAGACCAGACAGTGAACTGAGGGAACTGAGAGAGTTTTAAAGGTGTTGGTGATGATAGTGATGATTGCAGGCAGGTGATGATGACAGGTGAAGGTGATTAGAATTCCGGGGATGTGGAACGAGTGGGTGGAGTGTGGAGGTCTGGTGCTGGCGATGGTGTTTCTGTGACAGGTGGAGGGAGATGCCCGTGTGCTTCGTGGTTTACCAGATATCTTGAAGATCACTCCGTGACCCACTCACCGCTGTCATCAAATGGACTCATGCTAGCCACAAGTTCTGACTGAGCTCAATCGTCATGACACGCAAATAGTGATGACTTTCTGTCTCTTTCATACAAACTTTGAGAAATAACGAGGAGAGCCCACAATGTGTTTTGTGCAGGGAAGTGCTTAGTAATGAGTCTCTCAAAACGAACCAACATGTCCTGACCAAACATCCACAGCATGGCGGTAAACCCAGAGAGTTCTTTCAGAACAGGGCAGAATGCTTCAGGAAACAGTGCTTCCAAAGTGGAAAAGTAAGTCAACTAGCAAGGCATTGTTGTCATTTTATAACAGGTGATGAAAAGCAGAAATACAGGAGTACTATCTCTCATAGTAGTAGATGTGAGTTTCTCTCTCAAACAATCCCCTGGCCTTGTAACTTTACACCGCTAATAGCTAACGTTAGCCAAAGCAAGCTTGCTAGCTAGCGCAACCCTAAGAAACACTACAGACGACGGTGAACAATTATCAGGCCTACTGTACATCTTACTGTAGAAATTGTTGAAAACAAGTCTAGGTTGGAACTGTTGCTGTTAAAATACAAGTAATACTTTTTATTCTGAACTGGAATAAACTGATTGAAGAAAGATTCTTTTTGAGGCAAACACACTCACAGTTCTGTGTTGCTCATCTGCAGCAGGAAGCGGTCTCCTGCCTGACTGAGGAACCAGTAGATGTTCTGATCCAGTTTGGCACCACATACCTATGTGAGTCAGGGTTCTCAAGTACAGAAACAGTGTCTGAGCATGACCTCAGTGTTGCACTGTCAAAAACTGAGCCGAATAGACCTGCTTGTTAAAGCTCAGAATAAAAAAGATGTATTGGATTTTAACAGCAACAGTTCCAACCTAGACTTTCTATCAACAATACTTTCTACACTAAGATGTACAGTAGGCCTGAATGTTTTATCTGTACTGTTATTTAGGGTTGCACCATCAAAAAGCCTGTGTGTGTGTTCTGTTATACATCTGTGTGATGTGATATTCCAGTTCAGAATACAATTATTTAGCAACAGTTACAACCTAGACAGATATGTAAGTGTTTTAAATGGGGAAAAATAAACATGAAAAGATATTTATGGGGATTTCATTCATTTGTTTTTGTCTATATTGCATTATTTTTTTAGGCATAAGAGCAATGGAATGTACCGATATTTACAGATAGTTGCATATTTTCCGAAGCTTGGGTCCCAGAGGCTCCACCCCTGCTGTACTGTATTCTACCTTCTTATTTTGATGTCCACAATCATCCAATGCAATGCAAACTATGCCTAAATTAATCCATAGTTTTGTACAGAAGTATTCAGACCCTTTGCTATGAGACTCGAATTTGAGCTCATGTGCTTCCTGTTTCCATTGATCATCCTTGAGATGTTTCTACAACTTGATTGGAGTCCACCTGTGGTAAATTATATTGATTGGACTTGATTTGGAAAGGCACACACCTGTCTATATAAGGTCCCACCAGTTGACAGTGCATGTCAGAGCAAAAACCAAGCCATGAGGTTGAAGGAATTGTCCGTAGAGCGCCGAGACAGGATAGAGTCGAGGCACAGCTCTGGGGAAGGGTACTGTTATGTATGCTACGACGTGCTGTACGTTGTTATGGTTTACGACAGTGTGCTGCTTTATGAATGGGTGGCACATGTCATAAAACGTGGAAAACAGCTCGTGGAAAAATATGCAAGAACTCAGAACAGGCCCTTATTTTAATCTCACTCTCAACATAAACACACTGAAATCCGAACCGTCTCTACCAACCATGAGTCATTTCAAGACATGCACTGTGCAGCTGGGCTTGCCTTTGCTTCTGGCGCTGCGTTGTCGTTGCTCAACCTTGCCACTTATTACACATTTTTCAGTCACCTACCACTCCAACAGCCCTCGACTGCCCTGTGTGCAGTAGCTCCAAGATAGACATTGCAGGAAACCTCCAGGTCCCAGTGCACAACGGCGCCAAGCACCTACCATCATTCACATTTCAAATTGCAAAGTGGGGTGCCATCCTCCCAGGCCTCGACCTCTTCACCTTAGACCACTGCGCCACTCGGGAGGCCGTGGCAGTCTATCTGGATGAAATCGTGGTCCACGGCCCTGACCTCCACATCCATGACCATCGACTCCACAGAGTATTCAGTGCTCTACTGCGGAGCAACCTGACCCTGAACTGCGAAAAGTGTTCCTTTGCAGCCCCAGCCGTTGGGCTTGTGGTGTTTCACCTGTCGGCCAAAGGCATTCCCCCACTCATGTTGAACATTGAAGCCGTCCACCACATCCAGGAACCTACCTCAGCCTCTCAGGTGGCCTCATTCTTGGGCATGACAGCCTCTACCTCCGGTTTCTGCCCCACTACTCTCAGACCACAGCACCCCTTCGCCAGCTCCTCAAGAAGGTCGAGCCATGGGCCTGGACTGCGTTCCGCTCACTGAAGAGCCAGTTCACCACAGCCCCAGTTTTGCCTCACCGTCTGCCCCACCATCGTCCCCTGTGACGCCTCAGCTGGAGCACTAGGAGCTGTCCATGGCACCTCTACCTATACGGTCGGCTGTTCACGCTCCGAACCGACCACCTGTCCCTCACAACGCTACTGTCAGCCTCAGGAACTGTCCGTGACACCAACCACGACGCAGGGCTCAAGTAGCTTGTTGGCTACGGGGATGGTAGTCTTCAGACGTCTGGATAGAAGGCGTTGCGCTGGGCTGCTGTCCATGTTTTCCGTGGGTGTGTTCCGCCACTGTAAAATGGCTTTCAGTGGTCGTTGCTGTCACTCAAGGCCCTGCGTAACAGTTTTTTTGACTGCTGACTCTGCCTTGCCATTTTCCTTTGGGTGCCTTGGAGAGGAGGTCATGTGATCAAATGCCCATTCTGAGGGGAAATGCTTGAACTGTGCAGTGAATTGTGGTCCTTGTCAGGCTGGCCTTGCCTAGCAAACTGTGTATTGCAGCGCTTTAGACAAGTCAGGGATCAGTTCAATTTCCCAAAAGTCACGAGTAGTGATCAACGTTGAGAAGATAGCATTTCTGTCTGTGGCTGAATAAGTCCATGCGGAGGATTTGCCAGGCCCTTGTGGGCCTGATCTGGGCTAGGCAGTGATCTGTGACGTTCAAGTAGTCTGACTGATTGATCTTGCTGTTCCTCACAGGGGAATGTAATAATAACTGGGACAACTTCAGGGAGGAATTTGAGGACTTTGGCGACCGGTGTACATGAAAAAACTCAATGAGGTCCAAGCGGAAACTGAGGCACTTAATGGGCAGCGAGTGCAGGTTTGAGAGGTTTGTTTTTGGAAGCTGCAAACAGGAAAAGAGCGAGTTAGTAACCCATTTGAGAGAAAGATCTGCTACTATCTGCTTTAAAACATGCACTCTACACTTTGGACCTATCATAGCATATATGTTGCAAACCTTTAAAGCAGTTGAACGGTTTTTGGGAAAACGGCACAGAACCTCCCCCATTTGGCGGAACCATCATCTGCTGACGGGTGGTAAACCTTTCGTTCAGGACACTTGGGCTCGAAAAGGTATACATGTACTACAAGATTTGAATGGAGATAACTCTTTACTTAGCTCCCAAGACCTTGTCACCCAATACAATATTCCTGGGAACTCTGTTTTACTACTTCAGATTAAGATCAGCCCTTAAAACGTACCGCATTCCATGGGGTCCTGAATTAAAGACTCACCCGATTGTAGATCTGGTTCTAGGTGCACCTAGGAGAATTGTATCATACATTTATGCAAGCCTGATAACACACCCAAGGGTCGATATTCCTGGCACGAAAGAGTGGGATAAAGATATGAGTCATACGAGAAGAGTGGTAGGCTGGGATGCAGTATGGGAAAATGTTACAGGGTCTTCAAAAAATCCCAATCACCAATTTATTCATCTGAAAATATGTCATAGGACTTATATGACCCCAAGGAAAAGGCATTTGATGGGTCTGGCACCCCATCCATACTGTACATTTTGCCGGCATGGTACCCTAGGTACGTTCATGCACACGCTGTGGGACTGCCCTGAGGTATACACCTTTTGGACCAAAATAGTGTGACATTATTTCCTCAATGACCGGTACAGATTTTCCTATTGGCCCTGCTCTCCATCTTCTAAATGATGACTCTATGATCCAAATCACAGAGCCGGCATGACGGCAGCCAAAAAGATAATCGTCCAACGCTGGATTCCACCTCAGACTCTTTCAGTAAAACACTGGCTGTCCTGTTGGAAGGTGAACCTTTGCTCCAGTCGAATGTCCTGAGTGCTCTGGAGCAGGTTTTCATCAAGGATCTCTCTGTACTTTGCTCCGTTCATCTTTCTCGATCCTGACTAGTCCCCCAGTCCCTGCCGCTGAAAAACATCCCCACAGCATGATGCTGCTACCACCATGCTTCACCGTAGGGATGGTAATGGCCAGGGGATGAGCGGTGCCTGGTTTCCTCCAGACGTGACGCTTGGTATTCAGGCCAAAGAGTTCAATCTTGGTTTCATCAGACCAGAGAATCTGGAGCTCTGTCTTCTGAATGCTCCTTTTAGCCTGTCGGCCAGCTCTAGGAAGTGGTTCCAAATTTCTTCCATTTAAGAAGGATGGAGGCCACTGTGTTCTTGGGGACCTTCAATGCTGCAGAAATGTTTTGGTACCCTTCCCCAGATCTGTGCCTCGACACAATCCTGTCTCGGAGCTCTATCGACAATTCCTTCAACCTCATGGCTTGGTTTTTGCTCTGACATGCACTGTCAACTGGTGGATTTTATATAGACAGGTGTGTGCCTTTCCAAATCATGTCCTATCAATGTAATTTGCCACAGGTGGACTCCAATCAAGTTGTAGAAACACCTCAAGGAGGATCAATGGAAACAGGATGCATCTGAGCTCAATTTCGAGTATCATAACAAAGGATCTGAATACTTATGTAAATAAGTTATTTCAGATTTTATTTTATAAATTAGCACATTTCTAAAAAACTATTTTTGCTTCATCATTATGGAGTATTATGTGTAGATTGCTGAGAATGTTTTTGTTTTAATCCATTTTAGAATAAGTTCTTAACTGAATAACTTCTCTGCAGGAACTGACAAGCTCCACAGACACTCACCCTCACAGCTCCTAAATCATTTCCCCACATTTGCAGTAGAACTAGCATGAGTGACTCTTTTCAATGGAAACAAAGAAACGTGTCATAATGACAGGGTGGAAAAAGTGCAAGATGACCAGCATATCCTCTGGACAGTGAGTCATGTATTGAATCAGTGATTGACTCTTAGTATGAAGGGAAATAACTGGTTTTAAACTTCCTTAATCTCAATGGACAGAAATCACCAATTCATCATGTAACCACAGTAAACCAAAGAGACAGCTAGGTTTCTTCTTTACACACATTCCCCAGGCTTCAGCAAGCATATTCAAATCCAGATAGATAGATACTTTATTGATCCCCGAATGGAAATTACTTTGTCAAGCATCTATAAAAAACACAGGGCAGGTGCAAAATGCCAGAAGGAAAATACACAAAAGACAGATACACGATACATAGAGCGGCAGTATGAAAAAGTATCAAAATACAAGAAGTCTGGAGTGTAAAAAGCTATAAAAAGGCATTGCATAGTATGGGTGGTTGGATGAAAAAGGTGAAAAAATGATACAAATATTGCAAGTTGATATAAATAAGGAATATTTGCATGGTTAACTATACAGGTCGATGGCAGAGAAAGATACTTAAATAGCTAAATGTGTGTATGATATGAGTGAGGGTAATAATAGTTTACTTAATATACAGTCTGGTTAAATGTACAGGTAAGTGAATATTTGCATGGTTAAATTAACTGTACAGGTAAATGACAGGAAGAGATACTTAAATAGCTAAATGTGTGTATGATATAAGTGAGGGTAATAATAATAATTCCCTTAAAATGCAGTCCTTAGTACAGGGTTTAATTACAGATAAATGCAGGTATTGCACATTCGATATACTAAAAGCAATGAGAAAAGATACAACTGACAGGATACTAGTATACAGTCCTGAGTGAATGACTACGTAAGTTCAGTCCAAGAATTACTTACAATATTGCACGTGATATAACAACTGTACATGAATATGTATATACAGTCCTGAATGAATGAGTGATTGATTACAGACCAGAGTTACTCACGGATGGATGGATGCCTAATTGTTAAACTAGGTCCTAACACCCCAACAGTCCCCGGTGAGGCATTAAATAGTCTAATAGCCGCTGGCAGGAAGGACCTCCTGTAGCGCTCTCTGACACACCGTGGTGGGATCAGTCTGTGACTGAAAGTGCTCCTCTGCGTCGTAACCATGGAATGCAGAGGGTGGGTGACGTTGTCCATGATGGCCAGGAGTTTGGCCAGGATCCGTCTCTCCACCACCTCCTCTAGAGTGTCAAGGCTCATCCCCAGGACAGAGCTAGCCTTCCTGATCAGCTTATTTACCTGAGAAGCATCACCAGCCTTTATGTTGGCGCCCCAGCACACCACTGCAAAAAAGATGTGACTGGCCACCACAGACTGGTAGAAGGTATGCAGTAGTTTGCAGCACACGTTGAAGGACCTGAGCCTCCTCAGAAAGTAGTCAGCTCTGGCCCTTTTTGTACAGAGCCCCGGTGTTACCAGCCCATTCCAGTCTGTTGTCCATATGGACTCCCAGGAACTTGTATGAACCAACCATTTCCACATCCATCCCCTGTATAGGGACTGCAGTCGGTTGGGCCTTGGTTCTCCTGAAGTCCACAACCATCTCCATTGTTTTGCTGATGTTGAGCTGAAGGTGGTTTTGCATCACACCACAACACAATGTGAAGTAGAGCTACATTTTCACAATCCACAGAAGTCAGGGGACAATATAGTTTAGTGGCTTCTTCAGAACCAATGTAAGGAATACAAATCCATGCCAAAGTAATGTTTTATTGTAATACCAAGAAAATGTTTATCTATACAATTACTATAAAGTAAACATTCATACAGGTTAAAACCATCAGATGGAGACAAACCTTGACGAAAGAATCTGACATCGCATGTCACTTAACCACTTCAAATAAATGTTATCCATTGCACTTAACTCCATAAATACAACTTACAGATTTAACCTACTTCTGGAGCAAAGCATCCACTTTATCTTAAGTTATACCTCTAGGGTTGTAACTACAGTCCATTCAATAAGTGACCATGTCCAGCCATTTGTTTCCACACATTGAGCATCCAGTGAAAATAATGCAAACTGAATTGGTATGTATAATTTTGTCAGGTTTAAACATAACATATGGACAAATAGACCAGCATCCTTTGTCACAAATGTCACAAAGTAAATATAGGATTTCAATCTTCCCCCCTTCCATGTAAAGTGTGCATTGTCATGATAGAATACTTTTCTTAAATCAAAATAAGATTCACATATGATCAAAACCCTATCCTCTTGATCGATGCATGACTTCCTTTTAAATACAGTTTATACATTTCCTGTCCCATTGGATGATTGTCACTAGAGCACAGACTCATAAATATAACTCTAGAGGTCATCCAGGCCCCCGGGTGACTGACTACTTCCTCTGTACAGAAGGGAACCAGGATACTTGGGAGTGTCAAAGTGCTGTTACTTGATTGGAATTTCCTTTTCCCCCCCTCCTCCATCTTTTGTGGTTTTCCTTGTGTCACATGCCATGAGACATAAGGCTCAATACAAATGTGCACACAGTTCCATTTACATAACACATACATTTACGTCCTTTGACTCACAGTCAGATGCTACAGTTCGCCTGATTATTTAAAAAAAACTGTTTAGATACTTTTATAATGATATGCATAGTAAAATATAGATTTTGATTAATAGTGGTACTTAGATTTGAACAATAATCTGTGAGGCAAAGGAAAAGGTGACATTTGGTTGAAGAGCAAATTATGATAATCCGTTTTTTTTGTTCATATGAAAACCATGCTACATCATCCACCTTTCCCACCAAATAGCTGAGAAAATGGAGAAGAGAACCATTGAGCATGTGTATTTTTTATCGGTCTTGTTTTTTTAGGCTCAGGCTAGCCGTTAAAGTCCACACATCAAAATGTACAACATAACTGACTCCCATTTTGTTAACGATATTCAGTCCTTAGTGTTACTAGGTTGGAGGGCAGGCGGGGATTAGCTGGATGGCTGGTGGCACCTTAATTGGGGAGGCCGGGATCATAGTAATGTGTGAATACGTCAACCACAGGAGGCTGCTGAGGGGAGGACGGGATCATAGTAATGGCTGGAACGGAATCAATGGATTGGTATCCAACACATGGTTTCATTCCATACACTCCATTCCAGCCATTACTATGATCCCGTCCTCCCCTCAGCAGCCTCCTGTGGTTGACGTATTCACACATTACTATGATCCCGTCCTCCCCTCAGCAGCCTCCTGTGGTTGACGTATTCACACATTTCGTTTTTGCAGTTTCGTAGACAACGTTTCATATTTAGTCCAGCTCCAATCTTGGTCCTACAAAGACAAACCAAGAGATTATGACATAAAACCTGACCTCAATGTAGCTTAAGGCTGTTAACTGTGGAGTGGCATTTGGGTTGTGGTTTAGATCATCTCAGTGCTCTCCATCAAGGCAGCCAGCCTCCCATCTACATTTTAGCAATGTAGGAGGAGATGCTCTTAACCCTAATTGCTCCTGTAAATCACTCTGGATAAGTGCCTTGCGGAAGGGCACATCGGCAGATTTAGCACTTAGTTGGCTCAGGGATTCGAACGAGCAACCTTTCGGTTACTGGTCCAACTTTCTTAACCGCTAGGCTACCTGCCCAGACTTGTTTCAAAATGATGAGTCAATGCAGTTAGCCTTAAAGGAAATGTCCACGTACAGAACCTTAACAAGGTTAGATAAGAGAACATTCTGAAGGCCAAACGAGAGGGAACGAACTCAGAACCTCATCCCACCCTAATAGGGAGTCGACCTGGTAAATGGCAAACAGCAGTGGTCAAGACTTAAAGGGGGGGCTGAACTTTCTGATTTGGCATCGTTTTTTTCAAGTTGGTATTTAAGAAATGCAGCGGCCATGACTGAAGCAAAACAAGTCGTCTTGCGCAGATAGATTAATGCGTTTGTACATTCACTCTGCCAAAACAGTGCACAGTTAGTCACACACCCTTCTACAGAACTTGAAACAGTCTTACCAGGGCTTGTGTCTTGAAGTCACCTAGGCTAGTTAGTGCTAGCCAACTTATTTACTCAATTAATTTCAGCTGGCTGGTGTGCAAACGTGACAAAGTTGGTTTGACATTGGATAGCCTCCGGGGCTAGTTAGGGACGGTCAAATTACACAATATAAATGTGACAAATGATTTAAGTAATTGAAATTTGAAGCTATTGAAAGTGTCCCAATACTTCATTCCATGTGTACTTGACTGACGGTCCCTAGCTATGATTGATGTGATTGATGATTATTTGGTTGCTGCCAGCAGGATTGAAATAAACCTAACCCAGGGAAAACTGTTACGGTACCCTCCCTATGTGACATAACATCTGTGATGGAAAATGTTCTGTTTGTGCTTTTCTAAAAAAAAATGTGTTCATGCAAGTGACTGATTGAACAAATCCTCACTTTCAGTATCTGCAATTTGGCAGTACGCCCAGAACCTTGTTTTGAGAACGAAAGGATGTCTCAGTTTCAAGGTCTCAGCTTGGAGAGACGAAGCCTTGTGAGGTATTGGTCGGTCACATGCATGAACCAATCGCTAATGGTTCATTAAAAAATTTTTTTTGCTAAATTATGAATTAGCTAAATCATGCCTGTGTTACATGTCTGTAAGCAGTATATAAGTTCTAAGAGCTCCAGACAGACTGGACTGCCCCGATAGAGCTCCAGACAGACTGGACTGCCCCGATAGAGCTCCAGACCGACTGGACTGCCCCGATAGAGCTCCAGACAGACTGGACTGCCCCGATAGAGCTCCAGACAGACTGGACTGCCCCGATAGAGCTCCAGACAGACGGGACTGCCCCGATAGAGCTCCAGACAGACTGGACTGCCCCGATAGAGCTCCAGACAGACTGGACTGCCCCGATAGAGCTCCAGACAGACTGGACTGCCCCGATAGAGCTCCAGACAGACTGGACTGCCCCGATAGAGCTCCAGACAGACTGGACTGCCCCGATAGAGCTCCAGACAGACGGGACTGCCCCGATAGAGCTCCAGACAGACTGGACTGCCCCGATAGAGCTCCAGACAGACTGGACTGCCCCGATAGAGCTCCAGACAGACTGGACTAACCCGATAGAGCTCCTGACAGACTGGACTGCCCCGATAGAGCTCCAGACAGACTGGACTGCCCCGATAGAGCTCCTGACAGACTGGACTGCCCCGATAGAGCTCCTGACAGACTGGACTGCCCCGATAGAGCTCCAGACAGACGGGACTGCCCCGATAGAGCTCCAGACAGACTGGACTGCCCTGATAGAGCTCCTGACAGACTGGACTGCCCTGATAGAGCTCCTGACAGACGGGACATTTTTTTCCTATCATCTCGCAAATCTCTATTTTGGATGAAAGTGGCTTTATGACCAAAATTATCCTATTTACACTTTGCAGTAAATGTTTACACTAGAATAAATGTTTGACTCCACATAGGCCATTTTCAAAACGAGAAGTTGCTTTTTGGGGGCAGTCTCTCTTTAACACACTGAAGAAAATGTGGTGAAGTGCAACAGTGAAATATAAGACACTGCATTGACAGAACACCAGGAAACAGGATTTTATTACAAGTCTAGCTAGCTTTGAGAAAATGGTTCAACTCACCACTACGCTTTTGGACTGATCGTCAGCAGCTTCCTGCATCAGGCTGGTCAGCTGACTGAGGTACTTCTGGTTCTCCTGAAGCAGTCGCGGGGCAGCATCACTGGAGAGGGGGGAGAATAAGTCACATTCTGTATGAAGGAAATTCTTTTCAGTCTGCTACATCACACATAAACCCTTCCTGTCTGCTGTATAGACCAGTACCTGTCATTGGGTCCAGGTAGGGAGGTGAGTGGGTGAGGGGCGCTGATGGGCTGGGCCCACTGGGGGTTGGACGACTCTGGGCTGGCTGCTATCGAGTTCCTTGCGGAGTTCTGAGCCTGGGAGAAGACAAATGCCATTACTTATATAGAACACATGTTCACATTATGACCTAGCTAAGTGAATTCTATAGAAAATGTACAATTTGCTAAGTCAGTTCAAGCCCCGCCCCCTTGGTTACTTTTGCAACATCAGAAATATTCCTGGGAAGCCCAATTCTCCAAAACTAGCGGAGAAAATCCCTCCCAATGATCTCAAACTGTGTTTTTAAAATACACAAAATCAGGAGACCCCCTGGTATGTTGTGGTGAACTGTCATAACAATTGCTTCAAAGGAAGTTTAGCGTGGCCAGACACTGGATGGCTCTGAATAAACTGTCAGCATGTAGTCAAAGACACTAACCACTCTTTCAGCTTAACTAGCTAAAAGACTTCAAGAAAACAAGTTACTGTTTATTAAAGTGGCAATACGGAACTTTATCGACCAAACCAAATGCACATAGAAATGTGAGTTATAGATCTATCATTCTACTTGAAAACAAGTCTAAGAAGTGGTAGCTCTGTTCTATGTGCGTTATTTCTATGCTTCACGTTCCTAAATTGAGCTTTTTTTGTCTTTTACTTTCGGGTTTTGTACACCAGCTTCAACCAGCTGAAACAATTTTTGGGGATTTGGAAAACATATTTAGCAGCGGTTTAGATGGTACAATTATTCTCAACGCCATCTTATTTTGTCACAGAAATTAAAATTAGGCAAACTATTCCGAGTTTTAGCAACGAGGTAATGGCAGAGCGATTTCTGCATAGTGCAACTTTAATGGCTAGTTAGCTAGCATTTTCAATGGAGGCCAGTGCCAATGTAGCGAGCTAACCAGCTAGCAAACTACGGAACAAAAGTTAAGAAAAGTATCATTTCTGATTCTAAAAATAGTACCCCTGGTGCACTTATATTATTTTGCCATTTAAACAATAAATATTTTGATGAAAACTTGTGACAATGTGATCATTGGCTTTCATGCGTTTAAAACTACAGCTTGTCTAAGGCTGGTCGGATACAAGCATGGTTAGCTCTTGTCCAACCAGTGATTGGTTGCCCATAAATCTGGGGCGGGGCTTAGCAAAGGCTCAATTGGACAAGACTTAAAAATAACCCAATGCCATTTTATAGTAAGTTATATGACTTCATGATCTTATGACTAACTTTACTGACGTTCTAGAGATAAAACCTCTCCATCACTCACACAGGCAATCTTCAATAGGTGCCAGAACTCTCTTTGTCTCTTAATCTGCATCTGCATCACAGTGTTGTCGGCATCCTTGATGTTTTCCAGTGTCTTCTCGATGCGCGGGAACAGGTCAATGATCTTCTGCTTGCTCAATAAGATCTTACTGCATGGGGAAACAGAAGGTAAACAGTGTTTTCCACTTAAATTAAGTAGGATACTTTTCAATTCGCTAGTCAGAAAAGCCTACCTAGCCCTCTCCCACTAGAATGAACGATACGCATCTTCTAGCGATCTTTCGATAGGTCAGGCGCCTGACGGTCTGCTGTCTGTCCCGCCTCTCAGTACGTGTTGTGTGCGCTGTCGTTGCAGTCGATGGAGAGCATGAATTTGCACGTCCCATATAACGTGAGTGAAGTTACCTGCTCGGTGGCAGTCTACCATTGAAGACACGCAGACAAAGTTCTCCCCTCGCCCTCCATTTGGCAAATCTGACCATAACGCTGTCCTCCTGATTCCTGCTTACTAGCAAAAACTAAAAACAGGAAGTACCAGTGACACGCTCAATACGGAAATGGTCTATGAAATGGATGCTAAGCTACAGGACTGTTTCACTAGCACAGACTGGAATATGTTCAGGGGTTCATCAGATATACATTAAGTGCGAAATCAGTCACCAGCTTCATTAATAAGTGCATCAACGACGTCGTCCCCACAGTGACCGTAGCTACACATCCCAACCAGAAGCCATGATTTGGAAGAACTGGGACATTTTCAGCATTCAGGAATTGTGTACAGATCCTTGCGTCATGAGGCCGTGCATCATCATGAGGCCGTGCATCATCATGAGGCCGTGCATCATCATGAGGCCGTGCATCATCATGAGGCCGTGCATCATCATGAGGCCGTGCATCATCATGAGGCCGTGCATCATCATGAGGCCGTGCATCATCATGAGGCCGTGCATCATCATGAGGCCGTGCATCATCATGCGGCGGATGAATGGCACGTGTCTGTGTGAGACGCAGAGTAGCTCAACGAATGATCTACACATGGGTGGATCCCACTGTGAAGCATGGAGGAGGAGGTGTGATGGTGCTTTGCTGGTGACACTAACACTAGAATTCAAGGCACACTTAACCAGCATGGCTGGCACACTTAACCAGCATGGCTACCACAGCATTCTGCAGCAATACGCCATCCCATCTGGTTTGCGCTTAGTTGGACTATCATTTGTTTTTCAACAGGACAATGACCCAACACACCCCCAGGCTGTGTAAGGACTATTTGACCAAGGAGAGTGATGGAGTGCGGCATCAGATGACCTGGCCTCCACAATCACCCGACCTCAACCAAATTGAGATGGTTTAGGATGAGTTGGACCGCAGAGTGAAGGAAAAGCAGCCAACAAGTGCTCAGCATATGTGGGAACTCATTCAAGACTGTTGGTAAAGCATTCTAAGTGAAGCTGGTTGAGAGAATGCCAAGAGTGTGCAAAGCTGTCATCAAGGCAAAGGATGGGTATTTTGAAGAATCTCAAATATATTTGTATTAATTGAACACTTTTTTGGTCATTACATGATTCCATATGTGTTATTTCATAGTTTTGATGTCTTCACTATTATTCTACAATCAATGTAGAAAACCCTTGAATGAGCAGGTGTGTCTAAACGTTTGCCTGGTACTGTATATATTTATTTATTTTGAGATCTGGGAAGCTCCTCAGTAAGGCACACTGTTGCGGAACGTTTAGATCGAGATAAAAATATATTGCAGAGAACAGACACATGCCTCTCCAAAATGTTGAGTAAAGAATCAGGTCAGCTTTTTAAAGGGCATTTCTATCTGCAACGTTCAGTTGGTGACATGACAGTCCGGTGAACAGTACCAGACCCTGCTTACCTGAGGTGTATGTAGAGGTCTCTCAGCACCTTGTCCTGGTTCTGGACAGTCTGTATAATGGCTTTAACCATTTCTGAGCTGTCGCTGCTCACATCAGGGTCAGGCGCTGTGGGAAAAGCATTGTTTATACAACTACAGTCATACGATTACAGATTCTATTCAATATCCAAAAGTACTACTGTGACTTATTGAAATTTAAGACAGCTGCAATGCAGTGACTGTATTTACTGGACAAAAGTGGCTTACTTCTGCATTTCATTTTTAGTTGTTTGTAGAGTTCAATGGCCTTCTCCTCTCTGAAATCAATGAATAACACAATCAATTCTCTTAGAAAAATCATCTAAATCTCAAAGTGCATTTGAGTTGTTCAAGATGTACAGCTGAAGTTTACATAAATTAGTTTTAATGACTTGAACTTAAGTTTTTCAACCACTCTACAGATTTCATGTTAACAAACTATAGTTTTGTCAAGTCGGTTAGGACATCTACTTTGTGCATGACAAGTAATTCTTCCAACAATTGTTTACAGACAGATTATTTCACTTATAATTCACTATATCACAATTCCAGTGGGTCAGAAGTTTACATACACTAAGTTGACTGTGCCTTTAAATAGCTTAGAAAATTCCAGAAAATGAGGTCATGGCTTTAGAAGCTTCTGATAGGCTAATTGACATCATTTGGTCAATTGGAGGTGTACCTGTGGATGTATTTCAAGGCCTACCTTCAAACTCAGTGCCTCTTTGCTTGACATCATGGGAAAATCTAAAGAAATCAGCCAAGACCTCAGAAAATCTATTGTAGATCTCCACAAGTCTGGTTCATCCTTGGCAGCAATTTCCAAACGCCTGAAGGTACCACGTTCATCTGTACAAACAATAGTACGCAAGTATAAACACCATGGGACCACACAGCCATCATACCGCTCAGGAAGGAGACGCGTTCTGTCTCCTAGAGATGAACGTACTTTGGTGCGAAAAGTGCAAATCAATCCCAGAACAACAGCAAAGGACCTTGTGAAGATGCTGGAGGAAACAGGTGCAAAAGTATCTATATCCACAGTAAAACGAGTCCTATGTCGACATAACCTGAAAGGCCGCTCAGCAAGGAAGAAGCCACTGCTCCAAAACCGCCATAAAAAAGCCAGACTACGGTTTGCAACTGCACATGGGGACAAAGATTGTACTTTTTGGAGAAATGTCCTCTGGTCTGATGAAACAAAAATATAACTGTTTGGCCATAATATATTGAAGCAACATCTCAAGACATCAGTCAGGAAGTTAAAGCTTGGTCGCAAATAGGTCTTCCAAATGGACAATGACCGCAAGCATACATTTTGTTACCAAAGCCCCATATACTACCCACCACTGCGACCTGTATTCTCTCGTTGGTTGGCCCTCACTACATATTTGTCGCCAAACCCACTGGCTCCAGGTAATCTATAAGTCTTTATTAGGTAAATCCCCGCCTTATCTCAGCTCGCTGGTCACCATAGCAACACCTACGCGTAGTATGCGCTCCAGCAGGTATATTTCACTGGTCACCCCCAAAGCCAACACCTCCTTTGGCCGCCATTCCTTCCAGTTCTCTGCTGCCAATGACTGGAACGAATTGCAAAACTCCTTGAAGCTGGAGACTACCATCTCCCTCACCAACTTTAAGCATCAGCTGTCAGAGCAGCTTACCGATCACTGCACCTGTATACAGCCCTTCTGTAAATAGCCCACTCTACTACCTCATAACCATATTATTATTTTAACTTCCGCTAACTTTCCACTCCAGTATCTCTATTTGCACATCATCATTTGCACATTCCATCATTCCAGTGTTAATGCTTATCTGTAATTTATTTCACCACTATAGTCTATTTATTGTCCTACCTCCTAACCTTACTGCATTTTGCACTACATTTTGCACTCTGTATATTGATTTTCTATTGTGTTATTGACTGTACGTTTGTTTATCCCATGTGTAACTCTGTGTTGTTTTTTGTCTCACTGCTTTGCTTTGTCTTGGCTAGGTCGCAGTTGTAAATGAGAACTTGTTCTCATCTGGCCTACCTGGTTAAATAAAGGTGAAAAAAAAAAAATATATATATACACTTACAAAGTTGTGGCAAAATGGCTTAAGGACAACAAAGTCAAGGTACAGGAGTGGCCATCACAAAGCCCTGACCTCAATCCTATAGAACATCTGTGGGCAGAACTGAAAAAGCGTGTGCGAGCAAGGAGTCCTACAAACCTGACTCAGTTACACCAGTTCTGTCAGGAGGAATGGGACAAAATTCACCCAATTTATTGTGGGAAGCTTGTGGAAGGCTACCCGAAACTTTTGACCCAAGTTAAACAATTTAAAGGCAATGCTACCAAATACTAATTGAGTGTATGTAAACTTCTGACACACTGGGAATGTGATGAAAGAAATAAAAACTGAAATAAATTAGTATTATTCTGACATTTCACATTCTTAAAATAAAGTGGTGATCCTAACTGACCTAAGACAGGGAATTTTTACTAGGATTAAATGTCAGGAATTGTGAAAAACTGTATATGACTGGAAATGCAAATGAAAAACATGTCAGCTACTAGCCAAATCAGGCTCCATCCACTTCCACAACGTCCTGGCACTTCCTAGACCCTTGATGCGTTTAATTCAGTAGAGACATACAGCCTGTCATTCCTGCCTAGAGTAGAACACTCACAGCTGCTCCATGATGTCTCCTTGGCGACGAGCGTAGGGACTCCTCTGCAGCTCCACGATCTCCGAATGTAATGACATGATTTCCTCATCCAGGTGGCACACCTCTGCCACCTAGTAGAGAAAACATACATTACACATTGGGCTCAGGCAGCAGGGAGTAGGTAGTGATACCCCGATGATTAGGATTGGTGGGGTCATCTGATCCTAGATCTGTGGTTAACTTCTACCTCAAGCCATTCAGACAGCAGATGACCAACCCATGCGTTCGATACCAAATGAATTGTACATGAGAATATAATTTATTTTAAACCTGGAATGCATGCAACAAGGTTCCCAGATGCGTCTGCATCCCAGCCAGTACCTGTGTATATGCAGACGCCATATCCTCATTCTCCTGCCATGCTTTCAGCATCTTCTCTGAGGCTGAGGAAGAGAAACAACCAGATCTCATGAAAATTAACAAACTATCTTTTCACAATACAAAACCATGGTTGCTTCTAAAAATGGCACTATTCCCTGGTTAAAGGAACAGGGTACCATTTCAGCCGCAGGCCATGTGGGTTACCATTCCTGGCACTACCAATCATTAGCCAGCAAACACTCACAGATCCCATAGTGCATCTGGTCGCTGTACTTCTCCAGGTCGTACTGGATGCTGCTCTTGAAAAAGTCCAGCTTGGCCTTCAGCTGCTGGGAGAAGGCAAACATTCCGTTCTTGCACCGGGTCAGGTTGGTGTTGTAGCGTAGGAGGCTCAGCCTGGACAAACACACAATACAATAACTTTGTCTGTTAAAAAAAAACTAACATGTACATCAAGATAACAAGATCACACACAAAGCAAAGCAAAGAGCTGATTCTTCCAAAGCAAGTCTGGAAACTTCTTTCTGCCATTCCAATTTGAGACATTACCACATCCAAAAGAAAGAATCTTGCTCCTGTCATGACGCTAGCCCTTTCAGTGAATCGGTTAAGCAGAGAGGTAAACAACACCCCCTCTCCTGTTAGGCAGTTTCATGACTTTACAACGTTGTCATAAATTCCTGGCAGAGACTCTTTTCTCCCTGGACGTGCAGTATGGGAGAGAGTGTGTCAGTAGAACAAAGGATCTGCTCCCGCCAATATTACTACATCCCAGAATTTGAGAATTGAACTAAATTCCTACACGGTCGGTGGAGAAGCCGGCTACGACCCTGTCCAATTTGTTTCATTGTTGTGACATCATGAAAGACAGTGCAGCCACATTACCCGAACACTGTTTATACAGGTTCATCAATTATGAGGCTTGCATCTGACATGTTGTATAAAATGTATAACGAAGTATAAGAATA
Source organism: Thymallus thymallus (assembly GCA_023634145.1). Classification (NCBI taxonomy): domain Eukaryota; kingdom Metazoa; phylum Chordata; class Actinopteri; order Salmoniformes; family Salmonidae; genus Thymallus; species Thymallus thymallus. Next base: position 3,249,002 of record CM042387.1, read on the forward strand.
CTTTTGAAAAGATAATGGGATTTAGTTTTCTAAAATGAAACTTGTTTGTTTTATTTACAGCCAGTGGCCACGCCCAAGTGAACAGACATTGGTTGTAAATTATGAACCAACTCCTTTTCTACATTTGTATAAAAGCCCCCGTGACGAAAGTTACCTAGTTCCAATAATGTGAATTTCAACTACAACTCTACAGTCCAGAAAACCTGAGAGCTTGCTCCACACATTTGAAATGGTATGAACTTTGAACACTAGGTCTCACTTCTTGTTTAGATTACAGCCTATAAGTCTGAAGCTGAAAATGTGTGCAAGTTTAGTACAAGAACAGTGACTGCCGCGGATGCGTCTACAAAGTGAGATGAACATCTCACGCCACGATGACCCGGAAGACTCTACAAAGGACAGTGGCGACCTCTACTGGGCAAACCAGGGTCTTACCTCATAGATAAATCTATCGAAGCCAGCTTCACGTAAATACAATGCATTACTTTCTCGAATGAGTGAGTGTTAGTGCCATATGTATTTATGTGAGCATAGCTTCCCGTGTCCGATATAGAGACCAATTCCTTTGTCTTACTTCCCCCCTCCTCTCTGAATCTACCATGTTATAACCAAACTGTCATGTCTTGTTTAGTCCACTAGGGACAGTATTTACTGTATAATGTTTTGTATATTCTGTAATTGTTTAATTAGCTAGTAAATAAATAATTGAGCAAATTTGTGTATGGATGATTCATAGTAAAGTCTGCGTTCGTGCAGACTACAAGAAGTTACGACGTTCAAGAATGAGACTGGACGAGGTAAAATGTATTAATAAGCGACTGTTATAACAAGAAATAAAATTATCTGAAGAGTTTAATTCGGGAGATAGCGATTCTATAAACAAACGTTCTTCCGTTGTGCCCCGACTTCCTAGTTAATTAATGTTTACATGGATAGTTGAATCACATAATAATTAAACATAGAGAATTGTTATGATAATATAACGGTCTTCATTTTAGTGATGGTCAAAGACACTCCCTTTAACTTCACTTCAGATGTTTAGTAAAGCAGGCTTACTCACATGGCAGCCCTCTGGCCCTGGAACAGTCTGCTGTAGTCGTCTTTCAGTCCACAGATGTAGCTCACCGCCTCGCCCCACACCTTCTTCAGCAACACCAGGGGCAGCTGGGACTTAGCCTCCCGCACTGGGAAAAAGGACGACAAGCTCTTACATAAGGCTTGGTACATATAATGGAAGAACATATGACTGAAGACATCTTTGAACCAAACCATGAAAAAAAAAAAAAAAAACACTAATTGCATGAGCTTGTATTTCCATCCAATGGCCTTTAGATCTCTAAATATTTATCAGCACGCAGAGAAGGCTGTACTCACCAATAGTGTTAACTTTATCAGGCAGCTGTCTAGCACTGAAGGGACCAGAGTACTCGTTGAGACTCTTGTCAAACAAATAGATGATGTAACTGTCCCAGCCTCGCTGCACAACACACAAAAAAAGACAACCACTTTACATGGCGATCAATTGCTAAAGACGTCAATGCTAAACAGGTGAGTAGGATTTCCAACTACATTCTAACAAATTATAACATTACAACTCCGAAGTGGAACCAAAGTCTTTACCACCCCGTCGAGGACACACTGGGCTGCAGGCTTCCTGGGGTCCAGCGACACCCCCGTCTCCTGCAGCAGCTCCTGGTTGACCAACTCAATCTTGGTCTCTGTCTCGATGCGGCGCTGCAGGCTATGGAGGCTCTCATCTGGGGCCAGCTGGAAGGAGTGGACCTGGGCTGTGGTCATGTTCAGGATGTGGACAACCTGCCAATGGCATAAATTATATTGGTAAAATAAAGGAAGCCCATATATCAACTTAAAAACTATGTTATGTGCACATTAAAACACTAATAAACATATACATTTGAAAGACTATTGTTACGCTACGTTACAGAACTAACCTTCATGCATAATATCTGTTCCAGCACTTCAAAGCACAGGGGTTTCTTGCTGCCAGCGTTGGTCTGGCCTCCCCTCTGGACAGGGTCCCATTTGAGCATCAGCTGCAGCAGCATCTCCATGGGCTCCAGCAGTGTCCTGAATGAATGTAATGCAAATTAACATCCTCCCGGTGGACAAATTCAATCTATACATGTCATGGTCATTTCCCTCAAGTTACAGTCTAGGTTTCTGATTTATGTATTTGATTTTTTGTTGTTTTATTTAAATAACTAGGCAAGTCAGTTAAGAACACATTCTTATTTACAATGACAGTCTACCTACAGGGTCAGCCCCTGGAGCATTTAGGGTTAAGTGCCTTGCTCAAAGACACAGACAGGTTTTTCCACCTTGTCTGCTCTGGTATTCGAACCAGCAACCTTTCGGTTACTGGCCCAACGCTCTAACCGCTAAGCTACCTGCCGCCCTGGTCATTGAGGAGAATAAATTGAGCTGACACGATTCACTATTCTACTTGACAGACAATCACATTCGTTCTCCACAATAAAATTATTTTTCTCAATGTTCTGTTACTTGGCACCCTACTGAACAGGCCCCTGGTTTCCCAGGTAGAACATCAGTCTGTGGCTAAAAGAGAAGGATGAAAACCAGCATTCACATCCCTTGAGGTCCAGTGCTGCTATACACAGACAGGATAGGACAGGTGGTTAAGGTGTCTTCAGAAAGTATTCATACACCTTGACTTATTCCACATTGTGTCAGATGCTGAAATCATTTTCTTCTCTCGTCCTCACCCATCTACCCACAATGTTTTTACAAATTGTTGCAAATGTATTGAAAATGAAATACAAAAATCTCATTTACATAAGTATTCACACCAGAGTCAATACTTTGTAGAATCTTTGGCAGCGATTAAAGCTTTGAGTCGTCTTGGGTATGTCTGTATCAGCTTTGCAATCAGGATTCGGGGATTTTCTCCCATTCTTCCTTGCAGATTTTCTCAAGCTCTGTAAGATGGGGAGTGGCGTTGAACAGCAATCTTCATGTCTTTCCACAGATTTTTAATGGGATTACAGTCTGGGCTTTGGCTGGGCCACTCAAGGGCTTTCACATTCTTGTTCTGAAGCCATTCTAGCATTGCTTTGGCTGTATGCTTGGGGTCATTGTCCTGTTGAAAAGTAAATATTTGCCCCAGTCTTAGGTTGTTTGTAGCTTATGCCTGGCCACTTTCCCATAAGACCCAGATTGGTGAAGTGCTGAAGAAACTGTTGTCCTTCTGGCAGGTTCTCCCATCTCTGCCAAGGAACTCTGTAGTTCTGTCAGAGGGGTCATTGTGTTCTTGGTCACCTCCCTGACCAAGGTCCTTTTTGGACCGTTCCTCAGATTGGTCAGACCGACAATTTGGAGTGTAATAGAAAATGCTTATGTAAATTAGATTTCTGCATTTCATTGTCAATAAAATTCTAAAAACATGTTTTCAGTGTCATTTTGGGGTATTGTGTGTAGATGGGTGAGAGAAAAAAATATATTTAATCAATTTTAAATTCAGGCTGTAACAACAAAATGCAGATTAAACCAAGGGGTATGAATAAAGAAATGTCCCCTCAGGGATCAATAAAGTATCCATCCATCCATCCATCCATCCATCCATCCATCCATCCATCCATCCTTTCTGAAAGCACTGTAATAATGAATGGAGTATGTGATGGTGTCTGACCTGCTCAGATTGTTGGGGTATGGTAGATGTGTGGAGAATCTGACTTCCCCATTCAATTCCTCCACAGCCATGATGTCTTTGGGACCTTTCTTCCGCACTTTGCTGGCCCTGGGGAATAACAACATTGAAATGGCATTTAGGATGGTTACCTAGTGCCCCTGGGAGGATCACTTCAAATGTAACCTAGCACTTGAAAACTGTGCTACTGTGTTAATGTAACTCAGAGGGACAATTACCATTGGACAGGCTGAAGATTGTGCAGAAAAGGCCGGAACCCACAACTGCATTCAAATATCATTGTGCCAAAACTCCAGTAGTCCACTGTGACAGTGTAAGGCTTATTCTCAAATAGCTCAGGGGCCTGGTGAAAACATATGAAAGTATCAATTTGTAAGTCCGGTTTAAATCAATCGTGACAAACAAACCGTGACAATGACGTAGGGTTGAATGAACAGGAATCTAGCAGTGCCTGCAGGAGGGATAATATGCTCACCAGGTATTGCAGTGTTCCCACAAATGAGGTACACAGACTCCCCTGGTCCAAGTCTTTGGCATAGCCCAAGTCTATGATTTTGTGAACCAACTGAACAAGGAAAACATTTAGACATATTAACATTGCAAGATGAACAGTAGTCTTTCAAATAACAAACAGTGTCACACCTTAGAACACAAATAGCACAAAAATGTAGACGGTTATAAACAGAGCATGCTGGTCCATAAATATTGGGTTACCTTGCCATTGACATCCTGCAGCACTATGTTTTCTGGTTTAAGGTCTCTGTGTATGATCTTGTTTTCATGCAAATACTGGATGCCTGAACCTGTTATATAAAGACCATTCAGAAATCAGTTCTACGCAGACCCACAATTGATACAATACAACGCTGTGGTACAGTACATACCAACATCATTGAGCAGGGAAAGAACTTCACTTTCTTTCAGTCCACAGCAATTTTCAGGCTTGCTCAGCATCTGTCAAATTCAACCATAAACACATTGTTGGACAAATGCCTGAAAACATGAAGAACGCTATACTTCAGACTTCATGACAGAACAGAACAGAAACCCTAACTGCTCCAGGGGCTCTGCAACGTGGTTGACTCCACTCAGGACTGTGTATTTGTCAAGGGGGTTTATAGCAAATAAATAAAACATTGTGGACTGTAAGGAAAATGGGCAATAAAGTATTCATCTTCAGCTGCCGCCACCTTTCTGAGGTCTCCCTTGGAGCAGTACTCCATGGCCAGCAGTGGAAGGTCGTTTAAGGCAATGTGCGTCATCTCCTCTGGCACGTCTCTCGCTGTCACTACATTGAGATTATTCAACCTGAATAGACAAGAAAAACATTGTACTTGATACATACAAGAAGCATTCAATGATGTACACAGGATAATACAACGAAGACAAACTTTCTCATGATCTGGATCTCTCTGCTCCATCTGTCTTTGTTTCTTGCTGTCAACTCCAGGCGACACATTTTCACCGCAATTTTTTCTGATGTGTCCTTAGAAACGAGGGAAAAAAAACAAAACAAAAAAAAAAACTGTCAAGTCTCATATATTATCTTGATTGAACCTGTAGAACAGCTGGTCAACTCAACAGATGTGCACTTATGAATTCACATGGGGAAGAATACAAAACCGTTTTTAAGCTACAGGGTGTTTCACTCAAGTGGTGGCCATTTTACCTTTGCCAGAAGATACCGACCATACCGTTACACTTGTTTACGTGGAGCAGGCGAGAGATATGGGTTGGAAAACACACATCAATACACCAATTATTTTATTCACACTGCTCCAACAAGAAGTATTAAATACTGCTAGTTTTCCAAGAAAACTGCCATTTTCATCCTCGTGCTAGCTAGTAAGCCCAGGACGATACCCGTATCGTAAGATTTTTTCAATGGCAACAATTTTAACACGAAGCAGACCAAACTATTAGTCCTTTAAAAACCTGCTCATAAATATTGTGTGCTTTAGCTCGGAAAATAAATACATTTGACTCTGGATGGCAACATAATGGTGTTTGTTTCCAACATTAAGCCGGTTTTACTAAAAAGTGGTTAAATACGCTTTGTGTTGTGTTTCTGTACCACGATACTAACGAGTATCGCGATACAGTATCGTCCAGGCCGTACTAGCTAGTAGCAGCCACCGCAGCAGTTCAACGTGATGTGCCATTCCATAACTGCTGCTGGTTAGTATGAGGGGGGGAAAAAAACAGGGCGTTTTCAGGAAAACTAGCACTATTGCAACATTCTCCATTTGGAAAACAGTGGCATTTCCCATCCTTGCATTGAGGTACGTTTTCTGACCCATATCTCACGCCGGCTCCATGGTGTGTTCATGTAATCATGATTGCATTCCCATCTCAGTGTAAACAGGTCCAACATTAGGGTCGGTATCTTCTGGCACATTTTGACCTGTGACATCTGCCACCCTGTCTGGCTTACTGTTCACATCTAGGAAGTGGTTGACATCCTTTCACCTACATGTAAACATATGTCAAAGTCCAACACTTGTCTGATGTGGCAGGATGTTCTGCTACCTTGATTCAAGTCTGGAATCTGGAACAGCTTATACTTATGAAAACATTGCTATAAGCGAGTTGAATACTTACATGATGTTGATACAGGTAGACATGAGCAAAACCGCCCATGCCCAATCTCTCTTTCAATTCCCAGTTTCCACAGTTCTGGTTTTGTCTGAAAGGAGGCTTGTCCATGGCTGTAACATGAATAACACGGAAGATCAATGTTGTATCTGTCTACGCAAATGGTCAACCTTTCATTTCAAGCGTTTACTAGCTGTTAGCTCGATAGCTACTGTTTACAGCTAGCGCTAGCTAGCTAGCTAGATAACGTTCACCATTTAGCGAAACAACGTTCAACTTTGCCATACTTTCGTTAGCTATTAAATGTATCTACCTGTCAGATGTCCGAACAAATGACTTGATAAACGGACAAAATGAAGATAGACGTTTAAACGTTACAGTCGCCCATAGTTTCCTTGCAGGGTTGACTGATCAACGTTAGCTAGTTAGCACGGTTAGCACGGTTGGAAAAGACCAATGTCGCTGGTTATTAAGACAAATCTCGGTACAATAATCTAAGTTAATTATTACGTTCCTTCGATATTTCATAAGAGAGGAGTCCTTGTCTTCCTGAGGGAAATAAAGGTGGTCTCCTTGTGCCGGACCAAAGCACCTTGACAGGACTCTACTTTCCTAGATGTGACGTCGCCTGAAAAACCCGTCTGCTCTTCTGAAGTGAGGAGAAAATACATCTATTTTTATTCATTATTACGCCCACGTTTTATCATATGTTGGATGGGAGATAGTATAAGGAAACTTAAACTGACTAGCCTAACAAAACGTTCCCTTACCTTAACCCAGGGGTGACCGTCATTCAGGCCAGGTGGGACCCACCTGTTTAGTATTTATATATATATTTTTTTTGTTGTTGTTACCTGTTTTGCATGTTATTTTGGCATTAATACGTGTCACATATCATTTTGCAAACAATATAAATACATCAATAATCAAGTTAAAGCTGCATCAAAACCGTTTCAGCCTAGCTCGGTGCTGTCTGTGGCGGTGGGGCAGCCAGCGGGTAGGGCTTGGTAATGTTCTCTAGTTGCGCCGTGATTGGCTCAGTGTTCTGTCACTCATGGGGACACTACGTCACCGCCAAATCTACGGGGAGAGCTCAAAAGTGTAAGCCCCTTGGGTGCTGCAATAGAGTTACATTAGAAGTGCCCATCCAAAAAGGCTCAAGGTCATTGGCCACAGATAAAAGGATGTCAAATCACATTATATCTACAGTAGCTTTGATTGGACTGAGCATGTCAACATCATACTTTCACGATCTTATCTAGCAAACTAGTAGACATCATCATGAATCAAGTCGAAAATCTACTGGCAAATCCTTTTCAATCCTTGTCATGTGAAGAGAAATTATGAAAAAAATATAGATAAAAGGTATCGGTGATCGTCAGCCATTGGATATAAACATTGCACAACAAGTTGGAAATTGTAAATTCAACAATGAGTGGTTTGGAAGGAATTAGTGGCTAACTGCAAGTATTGCAATGCAATCACTAGCCTGCTATTCAGTGGAGTGGATGTATGGTCCAAGTCTGGGTTTAAGGGTCTCTTTTCCAAGCTTAAAATGATAAACATCCAACTTTGAGCATGACCTCTGCTGCTTGTATTGTGTAAATTCCAATTCTTTATAGTTATTGTATAATTTCCAATTCCTTATAGCTAACTGAATATACTCAGGTTGGTATGTTTTAAAGCAGAAACAAGATCTCTTTGTCCTCAGCAGATGAGAGTAGGGTGGAGGCAACCCTCTACCACTCAGCAGGTTGACCTTTGACCAGGGGAATGTTACCAGAGTCAGGAGACTCCCCCAGGGGTAAAGGCTTCCTGTGTACCTCCCATTTTCCTGACTTAGAACTAGACATGTATTCTGTGCCAATGTTATCTCCAAATAAGGAGAAAGCGAGAAGTAGCATCAGGAGTTTTGAGACCAGGTTGGAGAAGAATAGAATGGGTGGAGCTGTGATAACTGTGTCTTATGAATAAACATTTCAAAACTTGTACATAAGCCAAAAACTTAGAGATGTACGGGAGTGGTTCCTGCGGGGAGTGGTTCCTGCAGGACACTCGGCTTCGTTGTCTTTTTGCAATAAAGTCTATCTTGCTTCTACAAACTCCAGAAGTGCCTTCGTTTTTAAAGAGGAAGAGTTTTTTCTACTACACTTGCAAAACAAATGGAAACTCAGCAGGTAGCCTAGTGGTCAAAGCGGTTGCTGGATCAAATCACAGAGCCGACAATGTGAAAACCTGTCGATGTGTCCTTGAGCAAGGCACTTAACTCAAATTTTCTCCAGGGGCGCCGTACTACTATGGCTGTCCCTGTAGGTAGGCCGTCATTGTAAATAAGAATTTGTTCTTAACTGACTTGGCTAGTTAAATAAAGGTTAAATATAATACTTAAGCAACAAGGCCCGAGGAGGTGTGTTATATGGCCAACATATGACGTAACACAGAGTGCATGGACACAGTCCTTAGCCGTGGTATATTGGCCATATACCACAAACCCCCGAGGTGCCTTATTGCTATTATAAACTGGTTACCAACATAATTAGAGCAGACTTCAGTGAGTTCAAGACAACTCAGAACTCGGAAACAATTAGCTCTGACTGGGAAAATGTTTTGAACGGTCATCCAACTCGGAATTCTAAGTCGGAAACTTGGGCTTCTTTCTAGATCTCCGACCTGAAGATCACTAACGTCATGATTCAACCTTGTTTTTTTCTGAGTTTCCAGTTGTCTTGAAAGCACCATGAATCCAGAAAATGCCAGACTTTGATGACAAAATTTGCCCATGAAGAACCGTCGCGCCACCTTCCTGTTCAAGTGAGCACAGCACAACAAGGTTGAGTCCAAAAATGTATTGTATGCTGCTGCATAAATGATGTAATATGCCAGGGAGAAATATATACTGTAGCTAAGAAAGTAATACTAAGTGTATGTTGTGTAGTAAGCTGTTAGTAGCCCATGTGCCTCAACCTAATAATTTGGTCCCTTTTCCCCTCATAACTTAGCCTACTGTTCTGACTTGGTGGTGCACATGTAGCCTATAACCTGTTTTAGAGAAATGTAATCATTGAATATTGTAAGAGCTTTCATTGTCTGCTTATATGCCCCCTTTATTTATCCTACGGTTCTGACTTGGTGTGCAGGGAGAACACTGTAAGAACGGCCCATATTCTGAATTCTGTCGATGTACATTTCAAAAGTGCTGAACAAATAGTTATATTGACTACGTCCATCCTAGCTCGCTCATTAACGTCTTTAGCTAAATTAAATTACGGATTGCCTGTTATCCGCTCGTCGTCCCCTTATGCCATCGTTTTTACATCTCAATTGTCAGTAGAAACCACATTTGTATAAGCAAGTCAGCCATATCAGCTATGTTTTTTTTAAAGGCAGTAAATGAGGCTGAATGAACTGTTTCGCTGCCAGACAAGGCTCCGCTGATAGCCAGGTGTAGCAGTGGTAAGGTGTTGGGACTGCTGTTGGGACTGTACTGTTGGGACAGCTTTATGTAGACCCTAACAGTTTGTGGGCACCGTTTGTCACCGTTATAGTCCAACTAATGTACTGTTTAGTGTTGTGTTGTGTAGTGGCTTTGCTGGCATGTATCTAAAACATTTTTGAGGAGTTTGCCCCACCAAAATGTACATGCTAAAATCGCCACTGCCTTAACCCTACCCGTAACCAAACCCTTAACCAATGTTCCCTCTAAGCACGCCCGCAGCTCACCTCCGACTACCAAGCACAAGAAATATGAGCCTGCACAAGATTGAACTTCACTCACCTTTATACAGTTTTCCCCTTTAGTTAACACTATCAAAGTTATCAAAGTCATCAAAGTTTCGCCCAACTGTGGCAATTGTGATCTAATCAAAGCAATATTAGCCACTTTCAATGTAATATACCGAAACAAAATGAACTATGTAAGATTTTTCAATGCAAAACTAACTGTGCAAGAGATGTTCTTGTAGGCAGAGCCCATAGGAGTAGGATTCTATTGCAATGACAGGCACGACTCAGGCCCTTGTGCCATAACCAATCAGAGTTGCAGTAGGCCTATTTTTCATTTAATCTTTATTTAACTAGTTAAGTCAGTTAAGAACAAACTCTTATTTACAATGACGGCCTATCAAAAGACAAAAGGCCTCCAGCAGGGACGGGGGCTGGGATTAAAAATATATATAAATTAAATAAAAATATAGGACAAAACACACATCATGACAAGAGAGACACCACAACACTACATAAAGAGAGACACCACAACACTACATAAAGAGAGACAACACAACACTACATAAAGAGAGACACCACAACACTACATAAAGAGAGACACCACAACACTACATAAAGAGAGACAACACTACATAAAGAGAGACACCACAACACTACATAAAGAGAGACAACACTACACTACATAAAGAGAGACACCACTACACTACATAAAGAGAGACAACACAACACTACATAAAGAGAGACACCACAACACTACATAAAGAGAGACAACACTACATAAAGAGAGACACCACAACACTACATAAAGAGAGACACCACAACACTACATAAAGAGAGACACCACAACACTACATAAAGAGAGACACCACAACACTACATAAAGAGAGACAACACTACATAAAGAGAGACAACACAACACTACATAAAGAGAGACAACACTACACTACATAAAGAGAGACAACACTACACTACATAAAGAGAGACACCACAACACTACACTACATAAAGAGAGACAACACAACACTACACTACATAAAGAGAGACACCACAACACTACACTACATAAAGAGAGACAACACAACACTACATAAAGAGAGACAACACAACACTACATAAAGAGAGACACCACAACATAAATAGAGACACCACAACACTACATAAAGAGAGACACCACAACACTACATAAAGAGAGACAACACTACACTACATAAAGAGAGACACCACAACACTACATAAAGAGAGACAACACAACACTACATAAAGAGAGACACCACAACACTACATAAAGAGAGACAACACTATACTACATAAAGAGAGACACCACTACACTACATAAAGAGAGACAACACAACACTACATAAAGAGAGACACCACAACACTACATAAAGAGAGACAACACTACATAAAGAGAGACACCACAACACTACATAAAGAGAGACACCACAACACTACATAAAGAGAGACACCACAACACTACACTACATAAAGAGAGACACCACAACACTACATAAAGAGAGACATCACAACACTACATAAAGAGAGACACCACAACACTACATAAAGAGAGACACCACAACACTACATAAAGAGAGACAACACTACATAAAGAGAGACAACACAACACTACATAAAGAGAGACAACACTACACTACATAAAGAGAGACAACACTACACTACATAAAGAGAGACACCACAACACTACACTACATAAAGAGAGACAACACAACACTACACTACATAAAGAGAGACACCACAACACTACACTACATAAAGAGAGACAACACAACACTACATAAAGAGAGACAACACAACACTACATAAAGAGAGACACCACAACACTACACTACATAAAGAGAGACAACACAACACTACATAAAGAGAGACACCACAACACTACACTACATAAAGAGAGACAACACTACACTACATAAAGAGAGACAACACAACACTACACTACATAAAGATAGACACCACAACACTACACTACATAAAGAGAGACAACACAACACTACATAAAGAGAGACAACACTACATAAAGAGAGACACCACAACACTACATAAAGAGAGACACCACAACACTACATAAAGAGAGACACCACAACACTACATAAAGAGAGACACCACAACACTACATAAAGAGAGACAACACAACACTACATAAAGAGAGACACCACAACACTACATAAAGAGAGACAACACTACATAAAGAGAGACACCACAACACTACATAAAGAGAGACACCACAACACTACATAAAGAGAGACAACACTACATAAAGAGAGACACCACAACACTACATAAAGAGAGACAACACTACATAAAGAGAGACACCACAACACTACATAAAGAGAGACACCACAACACTACATAAAGAGAGACACCACAACACTACACTACATAAAGAGAGACACCACAACACTACATAAAGAGAGACACCACAACACTGCATAAAGAGAGACACCACGTCCTCCCCTCACCAGCCTCCTATGCTATGCAGAAGAAAAAAATGATATATAATGATATATATAGTACCAGTCAAAAGTTTGGACACCTACTCATTCAAGGGTTTTTCTTTATTTTTTACTATTTTCTACATTGTAAAATAATAGTGAAGACATCAAAACTATGAAATAACACATATGGAATCATGTAGTAACCAAAAAAAGTGTTAAACAAATCAAAATATATTTTATATTTGAGATTCTTCAAAGTAGGGCTATCGTCTGTATACCACCCCTACCTTGTCACAACACAACTGATTGGCTCAAACGCATTAAGAAGGAAAAAGAAAAAAAAGTGATATGTTTAAAAGGTCTGTGACACACACACATGACGCAAAGGATCTCATGACTCATGTCTTACCCATGTTATACTTTGGGCTCCCGGGTGACGCAGCGGTCTAAGGCACTGCATCTCAATGCTAGAGGCGTCACTACAGACCCTTGTTCAATTCCAGGTGCACACAGGGTGGCGCACAATTGGCCCAGCGTCATCCGGGTTAGTGTTTGGCCGGTGTAGGCCGTCATTGTAAATAAGAATTTGTTCTTAACTGACTTGGCTAGTTAAATAAAGGTTAAATAAAATACCTAAGCAATAAGGCCCGAGGAGGTGTGGTATATGGCCAACATATGACGCAACACGGAGTGCCTGGACAGTCCTTAGCCGTGGTGTATTGGTCATATACCACAAACCCCCGAGGTGCCTTATTGCTATTATAAACTGGTTAGCAACGTAATTAGAGCAGTAAAAAGTAATGTTTTGTCATACCCATGGTATACAGTTTGATATACCATGGCTGTCAACCAATCAGCAAACAGGCTGGCCCCATGTGTGGTGGTATATTACTTTATGTAGTTTGACTGTGATATTTGACAAAATAAAAAAACGTCCAGACATGAGTCACTTTTTGAAAGACTTTTATTTTTCCTCTATGCTTCCCCAAAATAAAAGCTCACATACAAACAATGTGTTCTTACAGAGGTGAGGTTTTAACAGCTAAAATGAATAAAACAATCTTTTTCTTAGACTGGAGCCAGAACCCCACTGCAGTGCATTATATCACAGTGTGGTGTCTACAACACATCAGCATAAAACATCATTAAATACAATGTCTTTACCTTTATTCAGCTTTATATTACAAAAAACATGACAATGAACTGAAGGACATACATGTTTTTATATATATTAGCCTTTCATTAAATACACTAAACATAATACAATGGAAAGCAGACCATAATAACATTATCCCATGCTGTTTATATATATATATATATATATACACACACACGTCACATTCAGAAGTGCTGGCTGGGAAAGGGTGGAACATACACCTTTCATTTCGTTATCATGGAGCCAACACTTGGAGGGAACTAGCGGGTTCAATGTAAACCATTGCCATGGAGACCCTGCAGCTGCTCTGTGATGACATCAGAGGGGGCGGGGTGGCAGAGTGTGTATAGAGAGCTGGAAGCTGAGGTTAAAGCTGAGGCTAGTCGTGACTCCTGACTTTCCTACTGCTTCATAACGTATTGTATACTGTATTCAAATGTCTGCATCTCTCTCCCTCATGGTTAGTGCCTGGGACACAGGAAACAGGGCATGTATTGCATAGACCCTATGATATGAACAAATACTGTGTGAGAGATGAGATCTTCAGTTGTTCACCTGTTGATTGAACTACGCAACGTCCCTTTGTATGTAAAGGGCCCTCAGTCCTTCATCTGCTCCCTCCAAATGTCCGAGGGGACACGTCATTCTGTGGTAGACTAACCCTGGCCACATATGCCACCCGTGTCAAACACTATCCATAAATACAAATACCAAGCAGTAACATCACAGCTGTAACATTGTAACAATACAGTTAATGGTATATATAATCAGTTATAGTAACAATATACACATACAGTTAACTGATAAGGGCAGTCAGTGACGGAGGGAAAATGAAGTGATGTGAGAGAGGAGGAGTGGGAAAGAGATCATGGAAAAGAAAGGAGAAAACATTTAAAATGACTAAGGTGAGATAGGAAAAGAGAGGCAAAATACACCATGCTAAACTTAGACCTACCATTTAAATTATCTGTACAGCAAGGTAACTCAAGGTAATGGACACAGGTGGATAAACCGTTCCTGCTTTAAAACATCACATGAATGCGCTGCCTAGAACATTATCCTCAGCCACATTCCTTATATAGACTCCTTAGTAGAACAGCAGGTCAGCCCGGTCGCAGCATGCAGCATTCACATTCCTACGGTAGAACAAAAACACACACACACACACACACACACACTAAGAACTATCTGTCACCTATCACACATAGCTCAGCAGTACTCCATATCCAGAGACTGTGAATGGGCCTCCCTAAAAAGCTTGTGCAGTGCAGGGACAGGGGCAGCAATGTTATGACTGAAAGGTAACTGAATGTCCTGCTAAACAGCGCTCTCTGCTGGTATGATGCCGACATTACAGCTGTTCAAGGCGACATTTGAAAGCCTGAGTAGAACATGGCTATACTTCAAACATATTACGCAACATTATGACATTCTCCACTGAATGTTTCAAACTCATCGGTATGTCATGAAATAGCTATGTTGATTATTTTTCTTTACACTGATTTGAGGATATGGTATGGGTATGCTTTGAATACATAATCCGTCAGAAAATGTCTTTCTGCTTTCCCCCGTCTATTAGCCTACAAGGCCCTCTTGCCTTTCACATGTTACGCATACACCCATTACATTATTTAATGTAGCAACAACATCAAAACATGACTCTGTGACAACATCAACACCAACAAAATACCTTCAAAGTGAATCATGCTAATCAAGTTTAAAGAAGAATGCCCCTCTCTCTCGCTTCAGAATACTTAAAATAATGATGGGAATTTGAGTATGGTATTAATCCCACCTCACTAGATCTCCTTTCCAATCTAATCATCGTCTGATAGATACATAGACATTTAGATAATACTCATGATTGTACTGCTGCCTTTGTTGACCCTTTACATACAGAATACTACGTAAAAACACATGATTATCAGACATTACTTTCGGGATATTTAAATACAGGGAATGTATAATATAAACTCTGTATGTTTATTTTATACATATTCACCAGGATATATTGTAAAACTACATGTCTCATACAATATAAGCACAGTATAGTAGTTGGCAGGGTATTATAAAATATATGCCATAGGTTTACTGTAATAACACTTATGTATAATGACACTTCTAACAGTACACAGCGGGAGGAGCATGTCTAACATCAACAGATTATTGTAAAATGCTGTAAAAATATAGAAAAAACAAGTACATTCAGGGTCTGCCTGGTGAGCGTTAAAACAGGTCTTAGAAACAAGTGATAAGACAGGGAGTAACAGGGAAGACGTGTCAGTACAACAGCATAAGTACAAAGACAACATTACCCAAACACTTTTTTTTTTTTTTTTTTACAAAGATGAGGGAAAACGGCAGAGCTCGATGCAGGCATGCTGAGAAAAAAAACATTCAGCACAGAGTAGTAAAAAGAAGCCTGCTGCAAGACAAAGCTAAAGGTAGGAGCGGTAGCTACTGTTATTAAAGGGGCAATCTGCAGTTTGAACAATATCATAGCGTCACCCTAACACTGATTTGGTAAACAGCCGAGGGACAATTACATCGTTTACAATTACAAACGAGTTAAACAAGTTTATAGTTTGGGTTGAACACGAGGCATCGATAGTTGTATTCCTCAATAATCAATAGGTATATATATTAAACGCAGATAGCCCCTTTAAGGAGAAGGATTTAAGAAACTGTGGGCCTCTATTTGCGGAGAGGATGACGCAGTATAATTACATTTTTTACTCACTTGTGTGTAGCTGTACAGTAGTAGCCTACTGTGGCTGAAATGACATCCACCCCTCTGACAACCCATTTGGGATAGATGACGGAGAAGGGAGCCACAGTTACCGCCTCTCTGAGACAGAGTGTGTGAGAAAAGGGGGGGCAGAGATTGGAGCGGTCTCTCGCCCTGACTCGGGCCAGGAGGGAGGGTTGCAACTGAGCCTCCATTGCTGATCCGGATGCGTAGTGCCATTCTCATCCACTAGAGTCACCTTGTTGCCTTCATATTTACCCCAGAGAAGAGTTGGGGAGCTGCAAGTACCCTGGTAGTTAGGCTCCCTCATGGAATGTGGACACACCCAGATGTTGTGGAAAAAAAGGGAACTGCAATGCAATGTTTCTAGGATCTAGCGACTGTAACACATGTTCAAATCAACAGCATCATGTGAGACTTAATGTGTCAAACGTGTAAACATGTTTGGTCCCAAATCAGAGGAAAAAATGTCAAGGGGAGGGGTTTGTGGGAGAGGTGCCCTGAAAGAAAAGGGGAGGGGTTTGTGGGAGAGGTGCCCTGAAAGAAAAGGGGAGTTAAAGATGCTGGATGGGAGTTCCTGTACGGCGGCGTTACTGCTTATGGGAGGACCTTTACCGTATCCAGCAAACCGTCTCTGGAATACCTCCTCCCCAACGCTCCTCCCTCCCTCCCTCACTCCCTCCTGCCCCAAACGCACCGCTGGCATTGGCCAGTCATAGGATCTGCACCGCTGCACCTCCCTTATTGGCCGAGGAGATCGGGGGCGCCATGGGGGGCGGGGGCATGGTGTATACAGTACACTCTCACCCCTCTCTTTTCCAAGCCCCTCCCCTGGATCTCAAATAAAAACCTGCGCAGGGAGACAAGCCTGCCACGTCATCACCACCCGGCGCCCCGCCCTGCCTCACTTCTTGACGGCCTGGCGATAGCTGTATCTCTGGCCCTCGGTGTGCTTGGAGCCTTTACCTATGCCACTGCAGCCCACCGGCTCCTTGGTGCTGCTGCCCTGGGAGGCCTGGCTGGAGTCCTGCAGCGTGGGGCTGGAGTGGGCTTGCTGCAGCCCGTTGTCCTCCAGGATCTGAGCCTCGAATATGGACAGGTCATCCTCGCCGCAGCGGATCTTGGTCCGCAGCAGCATGGCGTAGGTACCGTAGCGCGTTTTCTACATTACAGAAGAGGGAGGGGGTGGAGAGGCAGATTGAGAAAGGTGGTGAGATAGCACAGGAGACAGGGAGAGAGAGGAAGAGCGAGAGAAGGCAAGAAACGGAGAGAGGAGAAGCAGAGGAAGTGAATGAGACAGAAATACAGTGCTGCTTTTAACGCTTGACTAAATTCCCATTTCTTTCTTCTCCCTTCTGCTGTCATCTAAAAGTTCACCTCAAACTCCAGGTACTCGTCCTGCTGGCGGTACTCCTCCAGCTCACGCCCTTTGACCTTTCGGCCTGGAGGATACGAGCGCAGCTCGGCCAGTTCAGTGGAGATGGCCCGGAACCGAGCCTCATGGGACTGGACCTGCTCCTCCTGTAAGCACAGATATTCCGAGTTTCACCTGACCAGGGTGATGGGAAGGTAGACAGCCATGCATTTTCTCCCAGAACATCATCATCACCCATATTTTGACCTTGTTATTCATTTTAAAGAGTGCCTTCAGGGATTTTTTTTATCATGGTGGTGATATGGTATGGTCAATCTGATTGGTGATAGGATGATATGGTGTGAAGGAGGGTACCTGTGACAGTTTGGAGGTGGAGCCTGGCAGCAGCGGTCGGGCGAATTTCTTCTGTGAACCAATGGCTGCAGGGAAAGGTGGTGCCGAGAACATGGCTGATACCGTATTGATGCGTGTGATCCATGACTGCATCTGCTCCGTGTTTCTATGAAGGACAAAGCACACACACAGACACACACACACACACACACACACACACACACACACAGTGAGTTTGTGAGATCTTGTTGCACAAACACAAACCAAGGATGGACTTGCACGTACACCTCCCTCCACCCGCACACACATATCAATCCCCCCCGAACAGAGCCAACTAAGACATTGTAATTATCATCACAGCTGCTGAATTTAAAAACTTTGCTTTGCCTTTGGCAAAGGATTAATTGAGGGGACAATTAATATATGAGAAAAAGAGTTGTTATCAACTAATGGCCGTTAGAGACCCCGGACAGTTATCAGATTGAGTCAGACAGCTTTGTTACAACTCCCTGGACACTGGCTGAGAAAGGAGAGCAGGGAAGAAAAAGGGAGAGAGAGAGAGAGAGAGAGAGAGAGGAAGGGAGAGAGAGAGGAAGGTATCTGGGACAAATGCAGACTGCAACTGGAGCAGAGCCGGTCCTCCTGGGGGACTGGAACATGTGGCCACATCATGTGTCTCTGCTTCCTGAATTTACCCTCTTCCACACACACACACACACACACACACACACACACACACACACACACACACACACACACACACACACACACACACACACACACACACACACACACACACACACACACACACACACACACACACACACACACACACAGCAGGAGGTAGCAACAGCCATTATTTGGCTGGTGAGAAGGGGAGAGACTGCGGCGAGACAGCTAGTGGTCAAACAAGGAGACAAGAGGAGGAGGGTAACCTTGCAAAGTCAAGCTCAGGTTTATTGACCGAGGCGGATGTGTGCTGTGCATTTAAGAATAAGTTGCAGGATATGGATCCAAGCCAAAGAATGAACCATCTCGCATTCAATTGAAAGTGTGTAACCCGAACTCGTAAAAACAAGGGTTGGCTCGATCTTACAAGGTATAAGTCAGTGTGTTAAGAATGGATGAGACAAGAACAGTGGAGTGAGGGATGGATGGATGGGACTCACGGTGCCTGGAAGAGGTAGACCCTCCAGTCAGCTGTGCGGAGGTAGAACACATTGGGTCTCTTGCTGTAGTCGGCAGCCCTCATGGCCAGAGAGTGGTGGATGGACACAGCGTTCTTCAGATCTTCGTCCGACAGCTGCTTATCTGGCCGGTACTCTCCCTGCATGGCCAACCAATGACAATCATCATCAAGTGTGAATACATCATCATTATTGACCATGACAGGAGTTCTTCTAACCACAGGGTAGTGTATTCAATGCCCAGGTGGTTCTTTACTGTTATAATGTGGGAATGTCAGTAAGTTGGCATTGGATGTTATGGTGTGAAATGTCATCAATCATAAAACACAGCAATTGATTTTAACTGCACTGTTACAAAACAAACAATATTAAGGAAAGAGGTCTTTTTGACACCCCAGTAAGGGGCCTTGCCTCTCCCCAAAGCAGACATGACTGTTGGACCAGAGAGCACTTCCCATAGACATACAGTACATAAATCATTGGCACTGCTGCGTCGTAATGGTAACTTCTTCGGACGGGACCCTTGCTTCCGTTCAAAGTGGCAGAGTTAGCAGAACACAAGCCCAAGAAGCTAGCAAAGGCCAGGACCACTGGTCTTTATGGGCATAGAGGGCAGTGCCAGGTCTGAGGACTGTAGTCTGAAGGCACTGAACCAAGGGCTCAAACTTTGTGAATTATCTCGTTCTGATAATATCAACACTCAACAGGGTATGGAAATCCATCCGCATGGTTGGAGAGTGTATCTGTATGAGTAGTTGTAATAGTTCAGTGTGTGTCAATCAAATACGGGTATACGTGTATCGCAAATGTTATTGTATATGAGTTTGTAACAAAGTGGGATAATCTTAGCAGTCTTTTGTGGGGTTTTCTTCGACGCAGAAAGTATATACTGTATCGTTACTGAATACGAGTATGTAAAAAGTGATTTGACTTGGCAGTCTTTCTTAGACCTTTCAGAACATTTTGCCATGTTTTGTGGTGCGGAACAGTGATTGTCTCGTGAGTTCATAGAGTGAGACAGAAGCGACCGAAGTTTCGTCACACCCTGCTCACCTTCTGCAGGTAGAGAGTCAGCCCTTTCAGAATGCCATAGAACGTCTTCCATCCTCTTTTCCCACGCGGTGCTGTGATCGGGAGAATAGTGAGGTCAAAACACAGGTCACCTTCAAATGTCCATACATTACCTCATACTAAGTGGTAGGCTAGAATGGATGTTGCAACAGAACCAAAAAACTCTCATTGTTACAATGAGAATAATAGTATTTACTGTATGTGGACCACAAGAAGTAGCTGCTACTAATGTGACAATAATGTATGTATGTGATTTTGGCACGTACTTCTCTTGCCGTCTGAGTCGGCATGCACCTTGCGCACCAGGAAGCCGTTCTTGTACAGCAGGGCTCCCGAGGGCTGGGCCATGGGCCCTAGGGGTTTCCCGCCGCTGCCCAAGCTCTTCATGTGTTTAGAGGTGGAGTCTGCCTGGCTGGTGTCCCCCAGCTCTGAGAAAGACTTCCGCATCTCCTCCTCGTCGCTATGGCGACAAGAAACAGAAGGATGAGAAACCGGGTTACTGTTTTACCACGCCTCATTGGCGACACGTCAACCAATCACGTTCCATCCATCTCACTCTGTGACCGTCCATTCTAAGATAGGACGAGACAGAGTAGTTTAAATGGCAGAACACATAGGCCAATTCAAACTCCCTCTTCAGGTTATAATGTGTGGGAACAGCCCTGGTTATATAACATATTTCTACCTGAGTGAATGGCAGTGTTTGCTTTCTTCTCCTCGTCCCTCCCTTTACCTTTTCTTTGTGATTTTCTCCTGGTCTCCAGAGAACCAGTCCACTCTCCTTGATCAAAACACACCGCAGCAGGAGAACGACACAATCGATCGCATGGCAGCTTTGAGGTGAAAAACGAGGTCATTCTGTTCCACTAGGGACTTCCTATCTCTGAGATAAATTTCAGACTTGTCACGGACTTCTTCAGTTGCATGTTTCCCCATTGTTCATGAGAAGAACCAATCCAGAACTGTGAAAAGTAGTACTTTTTCCCAAATGTGAAACTAGCTCAAACAAAACAAGTGGGCTACAATTGATGTGTTATTACACAACTATAAAATGGCTGTGCTTATCAGTGCGTGATGAAAATATAACTGCATCTGTATCTTCGTATACAGTTGATTTCCATTCCAATTGGTTTCCATGTGTTTAATACCATTCCATTCCAGCCATTATAAAGAGCACGTCCTCCGATTTAAGTGACACCTCCAATGGTCTATACTGTACATAGAGCCAGGAGGTTTTCCTGATCACATGGCCTGACAGGAAAAACTCTATTCGTAGTTATACAGTGGGGAGAACAAGTATTTGATACACTTCCGATTTTGCAGGTTTTCCCACTTACAAAGCATGTAGAAGTCTGTAATTTTTATCATAGGTACTCTTCAACTGTGAGTGACGGAATCTAAAACAAAAATCCAGAAAATCACATTGTATGATTTTTAAGTAATTAATTTGCATTTTATTGCATGACATAAGTATTTGATACATCAGAAAAGCAGAACTTAATATTTGGTACAGAAACCTTTGTTTGCAATTACAGAGATCATACGTTTCCTGTAGTTCTTGACCAGGTTTGCACACACTGCAGCAGGGATTTTGGCCCACTCCTCCATACAGACCTTCTCCAGATCCTTCAGGTTTCGAGGCTGTCGCTGGGCAATACAGACTTTCAGCTCCCTCCAAAGATTTTCTATTGGGTTCAGGTCTGGAGACTGGCTAGGCCACTCCAGGACCTTGAGATGCTTCTTACAGAGCCACTCCTTAGTTGCCCTGGCTGTGTGTTTCGGGTCGTTGTCATGCTGGAAGACCCAGCCACGACCCATCTTCAATGCTCTTACTGAGGGAAGGAGGTTGTTGGCCAAGATCTCGCGATACATGGCCCCATCCATCCTCCCCTCAATACGGTGCAGTCGTCCTGTCCCCTTTGTAGAAAAGCATCCCCAAAGAATGATGTTTCCACCTCCATGCTTCACGGTTGGGATGGTGTTTTTGGGGTTGTACTCATCCTTCTTCTTCCTCCAAACACGGCGAGTGGAGTTTAGACCAAAAAGCTCTATTTTTGTCCCATCAGACCACATGACCTTCTCCCATTCCTCCTCTGGATCATCCAGATGGTCATTGGCAAACTTCAGACGGGCCTGGACATGCGCTGGCTTGAGCAGGGGGACCTTGCGTGCGCTGCAGGATTTTAATCCATGACGGCGTAGTGTGTTACTAATGGTTTTCTTTAAGACTGTGGTCCCAGCTCTCTTCAGGTCATTGACCAGGTCCTGCCGTGTAGTTCTGGGCTGATCCCTCACCTTCCTCATGATCAATGATGCCCCACGAGGTGAGATCTTGCATGGTGCCCCAGACCGAGGGAGATTGACCGTCATCTTGAACTTCTTCCATTTTCTAATAATTGCGCCAACAGTTGTTGCCTTCTCACCAAGCTGCTTGCCTATTGTCCTGTAGCCCATCCCAGCCTTGTGCAGGTCAACAATTTTATCCCTGATGTCCTTACACAGCTCTCTGGTCTTGGCCATTGTGGAGAGGTTGGAGTCTGTTTGATTGAGTGTGTGGACAAGTGTCTTTTATACAGGTAACAAGTTCAAACAGGTGCAGTTAATACAGGTAATGAGTGGAGAACAGGAGGGCTTCTTAAAGAAAAACTAACAGGTCTGTGAGAGCCGGAATTCTTACTGGTTGGTAGGTGATCAAATACTTATGTCATGCAATAAAATGCAAATTAATTATTTAAAAATCATACAATGTGATTTTCTGGATTTTTGTTTTAGAATCCGTCTCTCACAGTTGAAGTGTACCTATGATAAAAATTACAGACCTCTACATGCTTTGTAAGTAGGAAAACCTGCAAAATCGGCAGTGTATCAAATACTTGTTCTCCCCACTGTACATAGGCTATAATTCTAGGGCCAAGAGTTTTTTTATCTTCATGTCACAAGGTCAGGAAAAACTCCTAGCACTGCCTACTAAATGTATTCAGTCCTTGGCTTCCAACTGTATCTAGAATTTTGAGATAGTTTCAGCTCTCTGTTGCGTACCTCATCAGAGCAGCCATTTCTCTTAACGAGAGCTTAATTAGCTGCTGAGGATCATTGTTATTAGTCCAACGATGTCACGTTAGGTCCCACTGGGCACAGACGTCACTTCAACGTTTCAACGTCTAGTTTTGATTTACATTTGGTTGAGTTGTCAACTAACGTGAATTCAACGTGGAATCAACAAAACATTTCACCGTGTCATTGGATTTAGGTTAAAAGTTGGGTGACTTTTTGCAAATTCAATTAGTTTTCCACATTGGTTCCATGTCATTTATTGGGTTGAAATGACATGGAAACAATGTTGATTCAACCGGTTTTGCCCAGTGGGGTGCCTCAAACTCTCACAATTATCACACCTAGTGGGAAGCTGTCTGTCTGTCTGTCTGCCTTGACCAACTCACCGGACAGTTTATTAGGTGCAAGGTTCAGGATATTAGATCGCTCCTACAGACAGTGAGTCACGTTGCAGACAGGCATCGAGGCATTCAGTTACTGTTCGATTGAATGTTAGAATGGGCAGAACGAGTGACCTAAGTGTCTTTGAGGGTGGTATGATGACAACGGATCCAGTATCTCAGAAACGGCCGGCCTCCTGGGATTTTCACGCACAACAGTGTCTAGGGTTTCCCGAGAATGGTGAGACAAACAAAAAACGTCCAGTCAGCGGCAGACCTGTGGGCGAAAACAGCTTGTTGATGAGAGAGGTCGAAGGAGAATGGAAAGAATCGTTTAAGCTAACAGGCGGGCCACAAACAGACAAATAACGGAGCAGAACAACAGTGGTGTGCAGAACGGCATCTCTGAAAGCACAACTTGTTGGTCCTTGTCAAGGACGGGCTATTGCAGCAGACGACCACACCGGGTTCCACTCCTATCAGCTAAATACAAGAAGAAGCGGGTCCAGTGGGCACGCCATCACCAACACTGGACAATAGAGGAGTGGAAAAACATCGCTGGTCCGATGGATCCCGGTTCCTGTTGAGTCATGCTGATGGCAGAGTCCATAGACCCATCCTGCCTGGTGTTAACGGTACAGGATGGTGGTGGTGGTGTACCGCCATGCAATCAGCAGCAACTGCGTGATGCCATCGCATCAGCATGGACCAACATCCCTGTGGAACGTTTCTGACTTGTAGAATCCATGCCCTGAAGAATTCAGGCTGTTCTGGAGGCAAAGTGGGGTCGGACCCGGTACTACATGAACCTAATAAATTGGCCAACGAGTGTAGTTTGGAATTTTGATCACTCTAGTCCAACTCAAAATGAAGATACTGTACTTAGTATAAGTACTGATATGATCCTCCTACAAACATAGTTGGGGTGTGTTAAGAGGATAGCTCACCTTTACTAGACAGTTAGTCCACCTGTGTAAAAATGTACTCCCTTGGAACACTTTGAGATTAAGATATAAGTAACCAGCAGTACAAAACAACAATTAGGTCTATACGAGAGAGAGGGAGAGAGAGAGAAAGTGCAGGATGGAAAGCTAGTGAGAGCTAGAGAGAGAGAGAGAGAGAGAGAGAGAGAGAGAGAGAGAGAGAGAGAGAGAGAGGGGGGATTGACGGAAATGAGGAGCAAGGAAACAAAAGCCTAGAAAGGGAAAGCTGATATAGGAGATAGGAGCCATAATAAAGAGAGGATAGGTGAGATAGAAGGAAATGAGTGGTTGAACAGGTTGATTTGGTCTGCGGCTGGGCTGGCAGAACTGCACAGCATGCTGGGATGTATTAGGACATTGCTGCACAAGTAGCTAACGTGGACACAATAGTCTTGTCACACCTATGACACTTTCCCATTAAAACACATATGACACGTGACAAAATACAGTATCAGTGTTCCTGTATATTGTATACAGTTGTGGTACAGTATCAGTGTTCCTGTATATTGTATACAGTTGTGGTACAGTATCAGTGTTCCTGTATACTGTATACAGTTGTGGTACAGTATCAGTGTTCCTGTATACTGTATACAGTTGTGGTACAGTATCAGTGTTCCTGTATACTGTATACAGTTGTGGTCAAGTGAAATAGGCCACCGATGTAGACCAGAAGTAATCACAACACCTAACGTAGACTACTGTGATGATAGAAAGCATTTCATCCATGGAAAGGGTTCAGCTTTTTTTTTGTCCTCAAAGTAATCATTATCGTAACCAAAACACAGTAATCATTATCGTAACAAAAACAAAGTAATCATTATTGTAACCGAAACAAAGTAATCATTATCGTAACCTGAACAAAGTAATCATTATCTTAACCAAACCAAAGTCATCATTATCGTAGCCAAAACAAAGTAATCATTATCGTAACCAAAGCAAAGTAATCATTGTCGTAACAAAAACAAAGTAATCATTATCGTAACCAAAACAAAGTAATCATTATCGTAACCAAAACAAAGTAATCATTATCGTAACCAAAACAAATTAATCATTATAGTAACCAAAACAAAGTAATCATTATAGTAACCAAAACAAAGTAATCATTATAGTAACCAAAACAAAGTAATCATTATAGTAACCAAAACAAAGTCATCATTATAGTAACCAAAACCAAGTCATCATTATAGTAACCAAAACCAAGTCATCATTATAGTAACCAAAACAAACTCATCATTATAGTAACCAAAACAAGGTAATCATTATCATAACCAAAACAAAGTAACCATTATAGTAACCAAAACAAAGTAATCATTATAGTAACCAAAACAAAGTCATCATTATAGTAACCAAAACAAAGTCATCATTATAGTAACCAAAACAAAGTCATCATTATAGTAACCAAAACAAAGTCATCATTATAGTAACCAAAACAAAGTCATCATTATAGTAACCAAAACAAAGTCATCATTATAGTAACCAAAACAAAGTCATCATTATAGTAACCAAAACAAAGTAATCATTATAGTAACCAAAACAAAGTCATCATTATAGTAACCAAAACAAAGTAATCATTATAGTAACCAAAACAAAGTAATCATTATAGTAACCAAAACAAAGTCATCATTACAGTAACCAAAAACTATACAAAATCATCACCATGCAAAATAGCTCTGTAGATGCTAACAGGTGTTAGGAGCCAGGTGCTATATAATGGTCCCTTATAAATAAATGAATAAATAGATAATTGAAATGGGGCTGATATATTGGTATTATAATGAGAATGTTTTTCAGATGCCTGGAGGTGTCTATATTCTAATTCTTTATGAAATTTCCCCCCCGGGGGATCAATAAAGTACCTATCTATCTATCTATCTATCTAATGGTGGTGAAATGGGTTCTTCTTATTCCTTCTTCTAACAGGTGACAGGAGCCAGCAAGAGAGGAGACAATGTCCATTGTGGAGACCCATTTGACTAATTTCTTGAGATGTTGCTTCAATATATCCCCACAATTTTCCTTCCTCATGATGCCATCTATTTTGTGAAGTGCACCAGTCCCTCCTGCAACAAAGCACCCCCACAACATGATGCTGCCACCCCCGTGCTTCACGGTTGGGATGGTGTTCTTCGGCTTGCAAGCCTCCCCCTTTTTCCTCCAAACATAACGATGGTCATTATGGTCAAACAGTTCTATTTTTGTTTCATCAGACCAGAGGACATTTCTCCAAAAAGTATGATCTTTGTCCCCATGTGCAGTTGCAAACCGTAGTCTGGCTTTTTTATGGCGGTTTTGGGAGCAGTGGCTTCTTCCTTGCTGAGCGGCCTTTCAGGTTATGTCGATATAGGACTCGTTTTACTGTGGATATAGATACTTTTGTACTTGTTTCCTCCAGCATCTTCACAAGGTCCTTTGCTGTTGTTCTGCGATTTGCACTTTTCGCACCAAAGTACGTTAATCTCTAGGAGACAGAATGAGTCTCCTTCTTGAGCGGTATGACGGCTGCGTGGTCCCATGGTGTTTATACTTGCGTACTATTGTTTGTACAGATGAACGTGGTACCTTCAGGTGTTTGGAAATTGGATGAACCAGACTTGTGGAGGTCTACAATTTGTGGAGGTCTTGGCTGATTTCTTTAGTTTTTCCCATGATGTCAAGCAAAGAGGCACAGAGTTTGAAGGTAGGCCTTGAAATACATCCATAGGTACACCTTCAATTGACTCAAATTATGTCAATTATCCTATCAGAAGTTTCTAAAGCCATGGCATAATTTTCCTAACTGTTTAAAGACACAGGCAACTTAGTGTATGTAAACTTCTGACCCACTGGAATTGTGATTTTGTGAATTATAAGTTAAATAATCTGTCTGTAAACAATTGTTGGAAGAATTACTTGTGTCATGCACAAAGTAGATGTACTAACCGACTTGCCTAAACTATAGTTTGTTAACATGAAATCTCTGGAGTGGTTGAAAAATGAGTTTTAATGACTTCAACCTACGTGTATGTAAACTTCTGACTTCAACAGTATATGTGTCCATATCATCCATAACTTTCTAATGGATAGACCATATGGTTAAAGAGAAAATAGCCTAATTAAAGGTGCACTAGGCTGAAATCGCTCCGCCAATAGTTAGCCTAATTTCTGTTTATGTGACAATACAAGCATAGAGAATGTAGAGAATCATTGTACCATCTAAACTGCTGTGAAAAAATGTAGATTTTCAGCTGTTTGAAGCTGGTGTACAAAACTGAATTAAATTTAACTTAAGCCTAGAAATAGCACACATAGATCAGATCTACCGTTTCTTAGACTTGCTTTCAATGAGAATGATGATCTATAACTCACCTTTCTATAGTGCATTCGGAAAGTATTCAGACCCCTTTACCTTTTTTTTTTTTTTTTTAATGTCCCTCGTCAATCTACACACAATACCCCAGGACAAAGGACAAAGCAAAGGCGGCGATTACAGCCTTGAGTCTTCTTGGGTATGACGCTACAAGCTTGGCACACCTGTATTTGGGGAGTTTCTCCCATTCTTCTCTGCAGATCCTCTCAACCTCTGTCAGGTTGGATGGGGAGTGTCGCTGCACAGCTATTTTCAGGTTTCTCCAGAGATCGGGTTCAAGTCCGGGCTTTGCCTGGGCCACTCAAGGACATTCAGAGGCTTGTCCCGAAGCCACTCCTGCGTTGTCTTGGCTGTGTGCTTAGGGTCGTTGTCCTGTTGGAAGGTGAGCCTTCGCCCCAGTCTGAGGTCCTGAGCACTCTGGAGCAGGTTTTCATCAAGGATCTCTCTGTACTTTGCTCTGTTCATCTTTCCCTCGATCCTGACTAGTCTCCCAGTCCCTGCCGCTGAAAACAATTCCCACCGCATAATTCTGCCACCACCATGCTTCATCGTAGGGAAGGTGCCAGGTTTCCTCCAGACGTGACACTTGGCATTCAGGACAAAGAGTTCAAACTGGGTTTCATCAGTCCAGTGAATATTGTTTCTCATGGTCTGAGAGTCTTAGGTGTCTTTTACTGAGGAGTGGCTTCCGTCTGGCCACTCTACCATAAAGGCCTGATTGGTGGAGTGCTGCAGAGATGGTTGTCCTTCTTGATGGTTCGCCCATCTCCACAGAGGGACTCTGGAGCTCTGTCAGAGTGACCATCGGGTTCTTGGTCACCTCGCTGACCAAGGCCCTTCTACCCTGATCGCTCAGTTTGGCCGGGCGGCCAACTCTCGGAAAAGTCTTGGTGGTTCCAAACTTCTTCCATTTAAGAATGATGGAGGCCACTGTGTTCTTGGCGACCTTCAATGCTGCAGAAATGTTTTGGTACCCTTCCCCAGATCTGTGCCTCGACACAACCCTGTCTCTGAGCTCTACGGACAATTCCTTTGACCTCATGGCTTGGTTTTTGCTCTGACATGCACTGTCAACCTTATATAGACAGGTGTGTTTCTTTCCAAATCATGTCCAATCAATTGCATTTACCACAGGTGGACTCCAATCAAGTTGTAGAAACATCCCAAGGATGATCAAAGGAAACAGGATGTACCTGAGCTCAATTTCGAGTCTCATAACAAAGGGTCTGAATACTGATGTAAATAAGGTAATTCTGTCATTTGCAAAATTTGCAAAAATTTCTAAAAACCTGTTTTCACTTTGTCATTATGGGGTGTAGACAGATGTGGAAATAGTCAAAGATATGTAATAATCTGAAGTACCCAAAATGGTCACTAGATGTCATCTGCTAAAAT
The DNA here is from genome assembly GCA_023634145.1 of Thymallus thymallus. NCBI lineage: Eukaryota > Metazoa > Chordata > Actinopteri > Salmoniformes > Salmonidae > Thymallus > Thymallus thymallus. The sequence goes on from CM042387.1 coordinate 3,278,487, forward strand.
TCCATATTCCTTGAAAGTTACCAAAATCTGTTAATTTACTGGTTTACTGGTTTCCAGTAATATACTTTCCCTTTGCAACCCTAGATTTGAGTCAATAAGCGAGGAGAGCAAGATTATCAGAACAGAAGGAATAATAAAGCAGATGGGCCTCGTTTCTCTCTATTTCCTCTTCTGTTATATTGTTCAAGATTATCAGAACAGAAGGAATAATAAAGCTCCCTCTCCCCCCCCCCCCTCTCTCTCTCTCTCCCTCTCTCCCCCCCCTCTCTCTCTCTCCCTCTCTCCCCCCCTCTCTCTCTCTCTCTCCATCACTCCCACTCGCTCTCTCTCATGCTCTCCCTCGCTCCCCCCTCTCTCTCTCTCACATGCTCTCCCTCGCACCCCTCCCTCTCTCTCTCTCTCCCTCGCTCCCCCCTCGCTCTCTCTCTTTCCATCACTCCCACTCGCTCTCTCTCATGCTCTCCCTCGCTCCCCCCTCTCTCTCTCTCATGCTCTCCCTCGCACCCCTCCCTCTCTCTCTCTCATGCTCTTCCTCGCACCCCTCCCTCTCTCTCTCTCTCTCATGCTCTTCCTCGCACCCCTCCCTCTCTCTCTCTCATGCTCTTCCTCGCACCCCTCCCTCTCTCTCGCTCTCCCTCGCTCCCCCCCCCTCTCTCTCTCTCTCCCTCGCTCCCCCCCCCCCTCTCTCTCTCTCTCTATCCCTCCCTCTCTCTCTCTCTTTTTCTTTTATGGGAAGCATGATGCCCACCCTCATTTCTCTCTGAAACACCAGAGCTTCTCTCCACCCCCGCGCTGAATGAGGAAATGTGTGCAGAACATGTGGGTGCATCCACCTGCATTGGCAAGAGTGTTTATGTGCGCTGTGTGTGTCTCTCTCTGTGAGGCTGTGAAATGACTTTGTCGGCTATCTAGTGGTGCAGCAATCTATCACATGTATTCACATGATTCACAAGTACAATGGTGACTACTTACTACAATATCTGTATGGATGACTAGTCTATCCTCTGTCTCTTACTGCAATATCTATCCCCGGCATCTTGGCCCCGGCATCTTGGCCCCGGAAATTGGCCCCAGCATGTAATTGGGAGTCTGTTTCTGTAGAGATGTTTGAACTGGATTGCCTCTCTCTTTGTGGATCTGTTCCCAGACCTGTTCCTTTGACCACATTTCAGTCAGCTGCTCCAGGATTGCTGCTATTTTTGGCAAGGTAGTGAGAGGCAACGAGGACCTTTTAATGGAACGCTAGGTGTGTGCGTGTGCGCGTGTGTGGGCGCGAGTGTGTGTTTTCAGAAGTGCGTGTTTGTGCTTGCGCTGGAACACAGAGGCAAGAGCCGAATGGTAGGTATGGAGCTGTAGCCATGGTGCTGTAACTATGGCAACAAAGCTTGGAAACCCAGCAACTTAATTGTCATCTGTGAAAAACAGTGGGCTGAGATCCAGAATAGCAACCCTTGACACACAAATGTTTCCATCGCAACCTGACAACACGCACGTCATTAATAGGGAAACTAACAAATCTATCCATAGTCTTTACTGTGAAAATACTATTTGTGTGTGTGTGTTCTGACACACACACACACATACTCATACACACACTCAAAATACACAAATATTGTATGTACGTAGATAACAAGGCATGCAGGCAATGAAGGGGTACTCACATTGTCCATTGAAGCTTTTCATTCTTGATTGAGTTGTACAGGGCCTGTGGAAGACACACAGGATAATTCGAGGGTATTGACAAATACACAGATTCACCTGGTGCAAACTAATGACTGAATACAGCAATCAATAAACTATTCAGTCGTAAAGCCAGCTAACCATCAATCATCAGATCAACAGATCAATCATTTTGGCTCCTCCTTCTTTTCAAGAATCCTCTTTGTCATGGGGTGAAATTAAGTTTGAGCACTGCATTCTCAATTAAAGGGAATCTATGGAATAACATACAAAATAGGGTTGAAGAAAAAGCCTGTGTTTCTGTGTGTCGCCCTCATTGATAAATACAACATACTTTTGGAGAGTGTCCGCGTTTCGCTTCGCTCTCCCATAAAGTTCCTGTGACAGCCAAGCGATTTAGACATTCCTACTCAAATCCAGCCCCTTTATTGACAGTGGGATATGCAAGCGGAATATCATCTACCGTTTAGCACTGAGATTCTGTGAAAGGACTGTAGAGGTAGAGGAGTGCAGAGCTAGTAGGGATGGGACTTATGGACAACTGTGTCAGCTGACGTGATGGAGAGGACTCCACTACTGTCCCTCCCACATCCTCTGAATTCAGGGAAAATATACAATGTCCTGATTTAAGGAGACAGGGAACCATTATTAATACATAGTGGGTCCCACTTCTAACACCAGTGTGTTGATAGAAAGACGGGTCTTATCTGCCATTGAAATCAGTGTATTTATTTATACATAATTTGAGTTGATTAACTGTTGGTGTTGGATTTCACAGAGTATTCTAGAAATAATATTTATAGTGTGGTTTCTCAGTCAAACCCATTGAAATGAACAATGTGTTTGATACAGTGTGTCCAATAAAACACATTTTCTGAGTTTCCTGTTAAACCAGCACTAATTGAAATACTTGAATGCCAGAGTTTATGAATATTCATGAGTAGCCAGACCATGTAGATTTTTGGTTCTGGGCTGACTCAAATTTCCCCACTGCTATGGAGACTTACTGTATAAAATCGAAACTCAAACTGTGTTCCAAGCTTTATGAATATTAATATTCAGCGCTGATACGGGCCTTCTTCGTGAGAAGCCGACGTTGGCAGTCTCATTTACATGCAATCTTTTGTAGCACAAAACTCTTTAACATTTAATCTGGGGGTGAATTTGTGAACCTGAAAAACAGACTGATTGCTCTGCTGTTGCTAGTAGCAACAGCGACTATAGCCGTAGTGGCTCATTGAGAAATCTTATTAACTTGGGAATCATGGTCAGATTTTAGTCAATTATTGGCTTGTGACTACAAATTTGTTGGATGCATTTGCTTTTTTTTTCTCGGTTGTGTTTCAGATTATTTTGATAATCAGATAATCATACCTCCCCTGTTATTGTAATGGTGAGAGGTTAGCATGTCTTGGGGTTATGATATTATATTAATGCTAACCTCCCCTGTTATTGTACTGGTGAGAGGTTAGCATGTCTTGGGGTTATGATATTATATTAATGCTAACCTCCCCTGTTATTGTAATGGTGAGAGGTTAGCATGTCTTGGGGTTATGATATTATATTAATGCTAACCTCCCCTGTTATTGTACTGGTGAGAGGTTAGCATGTCTTGGGGTTATTATATTATATTAATGCTAACCTCCCCTGTTATTGTACTGGTGAGAGGTTAGCATGTCTTGGGGTTATGATATTATATTAATGCTAACCTCCCCTGTTATTGTAATGGTGAGAGGTTAGCATGTCTTGGGGTTATGATATTATATTAATGCTAACCTCCCCTGCTATTGTACTGGTGAGAGGTTAGCATGTCTTGGGGTTATGATATTATCTTAATGCTAACCTCCCCCTGTTATTGTACTGGTGAGAGGTTAGCATGTCTTGGGGTTATGATATTATATTAATGCTAACCTCCCCTGTTATTGTACTGGTGAGAGGTTAGCATGTCTTGGGGTTATGATATTATCTTAATGCTAACCTCCCCCTGTTATTGTACTGGTGAGAGGTTAGCATGTCTTGGGGTTATGATATTATATTAATGCTAACCTCCCCTGTTATTGTACTGGTGAGAGGTTAGCATGTCTTGTGTGTGTATATTTGATATTTGTGCATCTGTAACTTTCTCACTCATCATTATTCACGATTCATTCAGGACTATCCGTAACCATGGTAGCACCCACATGAATGTGGAAGTGTTTAGAAACCTATTATATTCTTATTTACAGTAAAAGTGACTCCAAAATGACACAATACCATTATTTACCATTCATTTCTATTGGGGACCAAATAATCTGAAACACAACCACGTTCGTAGAGTCACAAACTTGATGTAATCATTGTGTGCTGGGAATATGGGACCAAATACTTAACCTTTGACAGCAATTTATTAACTGTTCACCCGATATGGATGAAGATACCCTCAAATTAAAGCTGACTGTCTGCACCTTTAATGTCATAGTCATTGTATCATTTCAAATCCTAAATGCTGGAGTAAAGAACCAGAACAACATGTAATGTGTCACTGTCCCAATACTGTTGGAGCTCACTGTATCTCAGTATATCTCAGAATACATGTACATCCAAACTCCATCAGCTAGCTAGACAGATTATCTCAAACCCAAGGTCCAAAATATGCCTTCTATCCAAAAAGGCTACATCTTCATTAGAGAAGTACACATAATTACTGTATTAGTATATTGGAATGAGATCACATTACACTGGTCCTGACTGCCAAGGAGAACGTGGAAGGAAGTCTAATGTAATGGGGTCAAGGGGGGGGTTGATGGGGGAATAAGTGAAACGTATGGGGAGGCCCTGTCAGAACCAGAAGAGGGGGTGAGGAGGGGGAGAGAGAGGGTGAGGAGAGGGGGGAGAGGCGTAATCAATGCCATTAGGAGCAACTGGCCTCCTTCAGATCAGGATGGATGTTCGTCACCTTCACCTACGTCAGCGTCACATGGCACCAGGGCAGCAAATGAGAGAGCCTTGAGGGCTGGTGTTACCACCGGTTACTACACACAACATACGGTAGCCTAGGTTACGGAAGGGCCTGTCAGCCTGGTGAACACCCAATCTGCAATGTACTCAACTAACAAATGGTTCACAACCACGTTAGGTCCATATAGAAATGAACGCATCTGTGGATGTACAAGCTTGCATTTGTCTATGATTGACAGACAAGCATTTCCATAAATTACAAACACTTATACAGTATATAAAGTACAAGGCATGGCATTTTACATTATGTCGACATGACAGCAATGTAAACAGAAATGTGTCAGCCCTATGATTCTGAGTGCTTAAAACCAACCCCACTAGCTTTAACACATGCAAACACAACCAAAGTAAGTGTCAACCAGTGCAACCAGGCTGGGCTGGATTAGTTGGAGTCTTACCCGGGTGGCACATTGCACCCTCTTCCTCTTGCGGGCCTGCGGGTGGTTCTGTCCATCCTGGGCCTTGCCCAGCAGGTCTGGGAACATAAGGGGCTTCAGGGAGCGTGAGCGTGGGGTACGGGGGTAGCGGAACGGGTCAATCATACGGAAGTCTCGCCCATAGCGGGCAGAGCAAAGGGATCGCGACCGCAGGCGCCCCGCCGAGTGCAGGCTGTTGACGCCGATCATGGCCTCTGAGGGAAGGCAGCAGGAGCCACGGGACTAGAAGCCAATTGCCTCAGTGTAGGCAGTCAGTTAGTGTGGACACAGAGAAAGGCACACACTGGACAGACAGTTAGTGTGGACACAGAGAAAGGTACACACTGGACAGACAGTTAGTGTGGACACAGAGAAAGGTACACACTGGACAGACAGTTAGTGTGGACACAGAGAAAGGTACACACTGGACAGACAGTTAGTGTGGACACAGAGAAAGGTACACACTGGACAGACAGTTAGTGTGGACACAGAGAAAGGTACACACTGGACGGAGCCAGAAATCTCCTTTCTTTCTTCACAAATGTATTATTTTGTTCAGAGAGTTATACAGTAGGGCATGTTCTTTCTTTCGTTCAGAGAGGGTATGGCCGAGAAATTTTTGGAAAGTCTGTCTGTCTGTCTGTCTGTCTGTCTGTCTGTCTGTCTGTCTGTCTGTCTGTGTTGGCAGCTCCTAGGTACAATAGAGAGACTGAGGTCCAAGCAGTTGAGTGACAGTTCTAAGAGGACCGGCACAGGAAGCAGCCGGCCTTGGTGCCAATGATCACCCTCTACACACACGCTCTCTCACACACATACATCAGGTAACACGGAATCTGATCAACTCGTCAAAGGCAAGACCCAAAGTGCCTGGACTTTAATAATGGATGACGATTCCTTCACTGCCACTCAGTCACACCAGCAGGTTTAGATTGACGGCATTCCCAAGGGACACCATCCACAGGTGGGCGTATCAGGTGATCAGTTAACACTGTTGTTGGATCAGATCCTGATTGAATTGATCCTCCAGGAGGTTTGATACCCAGTAGAATCTGTCCTCCTCCTGCACAGCTAAAACAGCATGCCACGCTGTGCACGTTGCCTCCAAAAATGACTCTGTTCCAATTGGCCAACTTTTGACCAGTGACGTAACTGCGGGTGACAGATACGTACACACACTCACACCGAAACACACACACACACACACAATGACACGCTTGCAGAGGTGTGAAAGGACGCCAACATGAAACAAATGGGTGGAAATGAAGAGGAAAAAAGGGCACAGGCTTCACACACACACACTCATGTAAACACACACACACACACTCACAAACAATGTAAAGTGTCTTCTGGAGAAGAGATTTCAAAAATGACTCTCGATTTGCGTCACTTGCCCCCGAGAGATAAACAAATAGAAATGAAGAAACTGGAGAAAAATGTAAGGACTGACTGACTGACTGACTGACTGACTGACTGACTGACTGACTGGGCCAAAGTCCAGGTGAAAGAGAAAAGGTGTCAGGGAAAGAGGTACAGTAGTCTTATCCAGTAGAGGAAAGAGGGCTATATCCTGTTGCTCGCAGTGTCAGTGAGAATGGAGTGATGACTACCCCTCTGCTTTAGGAGATCACCGTCCGTCCATCTGTCCATCTGTCCAGGTCCCTTGTCAGCATCTACTCCTTTTTTTTATTTTTTATCCCTCACTTCTTTTAACACCTTGTTCTTCCAGATCACATGTCTTGTCTCACTTCCACTTTTCACCGGTTCTGGAGGGGGAGGTTTAGAGAAAAGCTTGTCCTCCTGCTGTTGTCTTTCACGCCTTGTTTCTCTCCGTCTTTCGCTTGTCTGTTTTTGGTTCTGTGTCTTTCAGCTGCTGAGGAAAGAAACCTGACAGCGACTGTGCTCTCTTTCTCTCGCTCTCTCGTTCGTATGCGCACCTCCCTCCTTCCCTCCCCTCTCTGTCGGGAGCAAATCACATCCTTCCTCCAGTCACACACACACACACACACACACACACACACACACACATACACACACACACACACACACACACACACCTCAATATACTTTGAATGCTAAATAGTATTCAGTGCTTGTCTTGTTGGAGAGTGATAAGGTGAGGGAAGGTGAGAGACGGTTGGAATCGGTACATGTTTTCCTTTGTGTGTATGTCTGTGTGTGTGTGTGTGTGTGTGTGTGTGTGTGTGTGTATGTGTGTGTGTATGTCTCTGTGTGTGTGTGTGTGTGTGTGTGTGTGTGTGTGTGTGTGTCTGTGTGTGTGTGTGTGTGTGTGTCTGTGTGTGTGTCTGTGTGTGTGTGTGTGTGTGTGTGTGTAGAAATGTGTGTGTGTAAAAATCCATAATTTCAACCTGTAATGAAAAAGCTCAAACCAGCCCGTGCTTCAATCTAAGTAACATAATAAATCAAAACCCAGTAGTTTAATCTAGAGATATCTGTTTTTATCTGCGGTGCAAAGGAGCCGAGCTACAGCGCTGTTGGATGATGTTCCCCGTTTTGCTCTACGACCCCCACAGGCCCCACGGGACCAATCACACAAATGATTGGAAGTATGGAGGTAGTTTTGTGACAACAAAAATAAGGGGTTAAATATGCGTCTAAAAAAACTAACATTTCCTGAGCTTTCGTATACATCCTAGATACAGGACAGACACTTCAAAACCAGTCTGTTTTGCCGTTTATGAATGTGCTATTCAATGCGTTTCTATGGGCTACAGTAGTGAAGGCTAAATTCATAATAAATCATTTTTAAATACCTAAAGGTGTTCTAAAATTCTAAATCAAATAGCTAAATGATCCATGGTACGACCATCTTAAAACAATAACACCATTTATTAAAGCATATTTGTTTTGCTCCTGTTCTTAGTCAAGACATTTGACTGCTGCACAGATGATTGAGTCTTAGTACTCTGACATTATGTCAGAAATGTAAAACACTATCGGCAGTGATTTGTATGTATTGTACGATCTACGAACTATCCCCGCCACGCACCCGCCACTCAAGATATAAAGTGGAAGAAACGTAAAAGAAAAGAGATGGAGGAGAAAACAGAGTAACTGGTCTAAGACGAGGGCTGAAGGAGGAGGACTAGCCTCCAGAGAACTAGCCTCCAGAGAACTAGCCTCCAGAGAACTAGCCTCCAGAGAACTAGCCTCCAGAGAACTAGCCTCCAGAGAACTAGCCTCCAGAGAACTAGCCTCCAGAGAACTTGTCAGATAGAATTATTGACTTAAAAATCAGTAAGAGGGACAATGGAACAGGATGAATCCTACAATCTACAGCCATTGGGCTGACAAGAGGTTTGATGCGGGTTTCACTCACACAGCTTGTAACGCATCGATAGGACCGCAAGACTGAAACATCTCAGGTTTTTATATCTAACTAGATCTGTCCTCTGTCCTCTCCAAGCACAGAACACTACAGAAACAAGGTAGACTACACAAGGTAGACTACACAAGGTAGACTACACAAGGTAGACTACACAAGGTAGACTACACAAGGTAGACTACACAAGGTAGACTACACAAGGTAGACTAGAGGGACACTGCGTGAAGAGGGATGGCCAAAAGGACAGAGAGGTAATGAATGGTAAGAACTTACAGTAGGCATCCAAGGAGATAATGGTTTGTCCAACTCATCTTTTCCTTGTCTTTTTATATATGCACTGCCCTTGCCAACGCCTTGTATGACCTTCTCAAAGGCTGTGGAGGTGAGTGGTCTGTTTCAAATGAACAGGGGGAGAAGAGATTACCTTTTAGTGAAGCTTAAGTGAAATCCAAAACAGCCAGCATTAAACTGACAGTCTGAGAGACAACTTGAGTTGTGAGTAAAAGCCTGAGTCTCTCTCTCTCTCTTTCGCTCGCTCGCTCTCACATACACGGATGCGTGAGCACACACGAGCATACTCTCTCCCTCGTCCACTCTCTCTTATGTTCACTTGTGAGACAGCTTGGGGAGCAGGGCGGTGCACTCTCTGGCACACATCTCTGCAGATCTAAGCAGCCAACCAGCTTCCGTCCCCTCAGCCCCCCTCAGACATGACCTCTTTCCCTAAACCCAGACTGGCAATGCTGGCACCCAGCAGCATGGCATAAGCTATCCTGGCCTGGGTGAACGTCTCTAAGAGCTTTTGGGGACAGACACACAACCAAATGTAGAAGCAAAAGCATAGTTCAGCCTCAAATTCCATAGAGGTGAAAAGATGGTAAACTCTGCTAGTTGATAACCAATGATATAAATGATTACTGTTTACTGAGTTCCCTAACATATGTAACCCACATATGATGATTCATGTCCCCTTTTCAGCATATTTCCTCTCTAAGTGTAACCTAGTTCAGTACATCGTTAACTGCTTTTTAAAACCTCTGAGCTACAGCAGCTGTAGTGTAGAGAATGAGAGCAAGATTAAAGTCCCTGTCCCTGTCCCTGGCCCTGGCCCTGGCCCTGGCCTCTGCACAGTGCACAGCGACTCACTGGCTTGGGCTAGCAGACAACCAATTAAAATAGGTATTTTAAGGAGTTTGGGCTTTTCTAAGACTGAGCAGCTATGAGAGTTAAGGAGTAGCTAAAGGCTCAAGGTGAACATCTGATCCATGTGCTACACAAGGTTTCATAACCATGTTTTTATAACAATTCAATAATGATGAGACAGGAGGCAGGAATGATTTCCACCGTTTATATAGAACGTGTTCATCTCAATACATAGAACCCCCATGATGCTCTGTGGAACAACCCCAATACACAACACTTCCTCCCTCTTACTTAAATTGTACCCATTATGAACAACAGTCCTGAGACTGACTGCCAGCCCCTAGGTGGCGACTGCTGTGTCAGGGTGTCACCCAGTAAAAGTACAGGACCACTTCCTGGTGTGGACTGATGTCGGTGATGCTTTACTCAACAGTAACTGATCTGTGTGCCTTCACCAGATGACGTCCTCTGCAGTCTGGACAGTGTAGGACACAGGACCAGTCTGATCAATGACTGTAGCAGGAACCCACTTTGATCCGTTGAGGTAGTTCCTAGCTAAGACGGTTTCTCCATGATTGAAAGCTCTGTCCTTTACTCTCAGTTCACGTTTGACTCTCCTGTCTCCTTTGCGTTCAGAGGTTTGAGTAGGTTGAAGCTTGTGCGAAAGCTCTCCATGAGTAGTGATGCAGGTGAAGCCTTGGTGGCTGCATGAGGCGTGTTCCTGTACGATAGCAGGAAGCTGTTCAAGTGTTGCTGCAGTGTCCCTTGACCCTGAGACACGTTTAACACTAGAACCGCTGGACTTCTCAGCCTTCAAGTTCCCCCTAGAGTGGCGCTGTCGGGTATCCTCTTTAGCCTACATATCAGATTCATCTACTGTGTTGCATTATGGGTGTTACAACCTGGCCAAGTGTTTTATTATGCCTAAGAAGATGTTGGCACAATACCTATCTCCCTGCAGGTTTATGGACCAAAAACGCTACAGATCCTGTAGGAGCAGGGCGTGGAGGTAGATGTGTGTGACTGTGTCTGTGTGTCCTGTCCTCAAAGCTTGCAGCGGGCAGACAGTCAGAATACGCATCAGCGTTTCTTCTTCTTTCCCTTCTCTCACTTCGCTTGTTAGATATGCTGCACGTTGATAGCTTGCTAGCAAACGTCCTCGCCTATTGATTGATCAATAGTAGCAGGCTAACAGGAGACAGCAGCAATCTAAATTTTCAGACCAAAATCCCACGGATGAAGAGGTGCAAGATGAGGTGCAAGATGAGGTACGTTTCGAACCTTCTGACATTAGGAACATGTTTTCGCTTTCTCCTCAATACTTCCATCCATTCCAGGCCACCAGAAGTAGCTTCGTGCAAATCCTTCCACAATGACCTAAGTGTAGCTGTTGCACACTGGTTTCCTCAGCGAAGGCAGAATGATAACTCTCCTCCCCCACAGCAGACAACCGGACTGTACTGACAGCTCAGTTCTCATCGAGAGATTGGGTTTCAGTTCCAGAGCATCTCCTGCAGCTCTACCTTTGATGATAATGTCCATCACTTCACATAACACTGTTTCTGGTGTTTCTCCGCACTTGTGTTGAAGTGACTGGTGCATTTTTTCTGTCTAAAGTATAAGATGTCCACTTGGTGTGATTGGTTTGACCACAGGTAGTGGTAACCTGGAAAGTCCGTCTCCGTTGCGGTGCAGTTCTGACTTGTGGTACTTGTTGTCGCAGGTGTGTCCTGACAACAACTTGTGGTACTTGTTGTCGCAGGTGTGTCCTGACAACAACTTGTGGTACTTGTTGTCGCAGGTGTGTCCTGACAACAACAAAGCCCACCTTTGCATTCTGCTTGCAGCAAGTGATGGAATCCCAGTATGCAGTCCAAAGATGATGGTCAGAGATCAATGATCTGTAAGAAGGATGAACTTCCTCCAGTACAGATACTGGTGTAACCTAGGCTTCTTGTTCTATCTGATTATGTTTTTTTACAGCTTTTCTGCTACATATACATACATTTTACCTACATGGTACTGTTACATAAAGCAGTCATAACAATAATACATTAACAAACAAACCCCTCAACCACTCAGCCTCTCAGCCTCTCAGCCTCTCAGCCCATCCCACCTATCACCATACACCACCCTTGTCTTTAATCCCGCCCCTCAGCTACTCTCAGCCCATCCCATCTATCACCATACACCACCCTTGTCTTTAATCCTGCCCCTCAGCTACTCTCAGCCCATCCCATCTATCACCATACACCACCCTTGTCTTTAATCCTGCCCCTCAGCTACTCTCAGCCCATCCCATCTATCACCATACACCACCCTTGTCTTTAATCCCGCCCCTCAGCTACTCTCAGCCCATCCCACCTATCACCATACACCACCCTTGTCTTTAATCCCGCCCCTCAGCCTCTCAGCCCATCCCACCTATCACCATATACCACCCTTGTCTTTAATCCCGCCCCTCAGCCTCTCAGCCCATCCCACCTATCACCATACACCACCCTTGTCTTTAATCCCGCCCCTCAGCCTCTCAGCCCATCCCACCTATCACCATACACCACCCTTGTCTTTAATCCCGCCCCTCAACCTCTCAGCCCATCCCACCTATCACCATACACCACCCTTGTCTTTAATCCCGCCCCTCAGCTACTCTCAGCCCATCCCACCTATCACCATACACCACCCTTGTCTTTAATCCCGCCCCTCAGCCTCTCAGCCCATCCCACCTATCACCATACACCACCCTTGTCTTTAATCCCGCCCCTCAGCTACTCTCAGCCCATCCCACCTATCACCATACACCACCCTTGCTTGGTTTCCATGTGCCATATATTTTTCCATTGTTCTGTGATGTTTTACATAGAGTACATTTTGAACCTTTCTAATGGTATAGTGTCCACAGATTGTGAGCTATTATTATATTATTTATTGACTGACTATGGCTTTACAAATCGCCCAACACTGCTATTTGTAAGGTTAATTTTAAGTGAATATTGGGATTTTTTTTACCATTCCTGAACATGTGGTTGAGTGGATTGATGTGGGGGGTTTTGACACCTTAATGATAGCAGACCCACAGGAGAGGAGAGCAGGCCCAGTTGTTATGTCTCTTTATTCAGACTACAGTATTGCCTTACAGCTAAAACTTTTCCTTAGACATTGGAACATGATTACTGTTATCCAAAATGTGGAAAATGAGAACAGTTGGCCTATGAACATGAATATCTGTTTTATATTGTCATTCAAATTGATATAAATGTTTTATATAACGAAAATATTGTAATTTGCAGAACTTTCATACTGTATACGTCAAGTTTATATCCTTTGTGTTTTGTATAAGAATTTCAGAGTGAAGACTATGTTTATGTAAAGATAGAAATGTTATTTCAGAGGTTTAGCAAGAGTCACAGTATTCATAGTGCTTTCACCAGTTTGAAACCACGCCGAAGGGGGAGGGGCTCAGAGAGAGTAGTTCAAGTTACGGGACGCCCCTATCTACCGAGGGCACAAAAGGAATGAGTTGAGAATTAGCATTTCAGACCGAGAGGACCACAGCTGCTGTGTGGGTCTCTATAGGTTATGACCCTGAAAATCAACACGAAGCAAAGACTACAACGTGGCCTCTAACATTGTTACGGCTAAATGATTGCTCTGAGAACTGTATCTGAGGAAGTGAATCGAAGTCGGAACATTCTGTTAAACTCTCAACTATAGTCCACACCCTGCTCTCGTCGTCCCACTGGGGGCCAACGACACGGCTATTAGCCGGCTTCAGGTAAACAGAAAACTCACTGAGACCATGGATACCGAAGGTGAAGGACACTCGTCACAATTATTCCCCTTTGAGCGGTGGTTATGTCTTTACTGTGAGCGTAGTGTTTGAATGTATGAATACTGTGTGTCTCTCTCTCTCTCTCTTTCTCTCTCTCTCTCTCTTTTTTGTGCCATCCACTGGTGAACTCGTGTCATATAGTGTTGGTCCGCTAGGGACCTGTTGTTATCATATTAAGTTTCCATTGAATTATAACCATATTCTACAACCCATTCCTGTGTGTAGCCTGTATTATCATTTAGTTAGTAAATAAATAATTAAACCAATTAGTGTATTACAGAATTATTAGTTATTAGGCTGGGGTTTGTGCAGATTTACGGAGTTTACGACGTGTAGGACGAGACTGATGAGGTGATATACATTAAATAAGGGCCTGCTATATCGACATATGAGAATATTCTTAATTCGGAAAATGGTAACTCCATAAACAAACTTTTCCGTGGTGCCCTGAAATTCCTAATGAGTTAGTTATTGCCTGATTAAATTAATAAAATAATAACTAAATGTGGTAAGTAATTATTCGATAAATAGCAGTCACCACTTTAATGATAGTTAAGATACGATATGACATAACGCCTCCGTTTCTATTCATAATATCATTAGTAAATATAATAAAAAAAATTTACATTGTTTTTTTATAAATCAGTATATTTGAGTTGAACCATAACATTAGTTGTAATATTTGTTCCATCTTTTCTGGAGGATAAAACTGAAATTGTAACCAACTTTGTGTGGCTTGTTTAAGAAAGGGAGATACTTTGAACAAAACTTCATTTTCAATTAGTGGGAAATGGGAAGTTGTAATCTGTATAACGGCAAAAAGGCCATTTTTGAACAAATGATGAGCTTTTCTTAAAAATCTACTGGAGAACAATTTTTTCAAGTATGAGTGAAGTTTTTAGTATCTGTGCATAGTTACTTTCTGCTTTTTTCAATGTCCTCTATGTGAAAGCTTCTCTTCACCAGAAGGCATGATATGGGGCACGACTGCTCCAACACCATATGGACTAGCATCACAAGCTAGTTGGATGGGAAATGACGGGTCAAAGTGTGTCAATGCCTCTGATTTCAGGAGTGTTTCCTTGGTGCTCACGAATGCTTCCTTGCATTGTTCAGTCCATTTCCAGGTTTTGTCCTGACAAAGCAACTGATCTCTTATGGAAAAACCACATGAATTTCACATGTGAAATGTTCCAAAAAATGTCCCCATTTCCCCAGTAACCCATGCAGATCCCAAGACGGTCTGCTGGCCACCCTCAGGACTATTTAGAGTCGTAAACAGGGAAAAAGAGAGGAGTTGATTTGTCTTAGGATAGTGGCTGTCCTCCCCCTTCATACATGTGAGTTGTAAAAGAGGTCTGCTGACTCTCTCCTGACACCTAGCTGGGCATTCAGAGTCGTAACAGGATGGTAGGAAGAGCAGTTTGTTTGTTCTGTGATGAATAGAAAAGGGGCTCTGTCAATTACAGACTGTAAGACTTGGCCTGGAATGTGGTTCTCTGTCCACTCCTGGGCTCACGATACAACAGAACCATGCAGTTCTACTACATTGCCTTGGTACTGAAGGTCAAAGGATGTTTTCCACATTACCAGATACAGGTACTACGTTTGCGGCAGCTGTCACAGCTCTACAGGGACATTTAATTCCGGAAATCAATGTATTGGTCAAGCGCCATCAATTCGGACAAAGAGCGTTGAGACCTGTGGAGTCCATAGCGGAATACATTTCTGCTCTGAGAGAGTTACTTGTGAACTGTGATGTTAGTGATAAGAGGAGAAGAGCTGTTGAGAGATCAACTCGTTGAAAAGGCCTCATGCTTCCGTGTCAAAGAAATACTTTTACTGCAGGCTAATCCCACACAGTTCACTGCTATTGCACTTTCCAAGTGGAAAGTGGCCAAGCGTACATTCAGTCCATTAATAATCCACTGCCAGTACAAGCGTACATTCAGTCCATTAATAATCCACTGCCAGTACAAGCGTACATTCAGTCCATTAATAATCCACTGCCAGTACAAGCGTACATTCAGTCCATTAATAATCCACTGCCAGTACAAACGTACATTCAGTCCATTAATAA
Organism: Thymallus thymallus; assembly: GCA_023634145.1. Taxonomy (NCBI): domain Eukaryota; kingdom Metazoa; phylum Chordata; class Actinopteri; order Salmoniformes; family Salmonidae; genus Thymallus; species Thymallus thymallus. The sequence goes on from CM042387.1 coordinate 3,293,978, forward strand.
TCCACTGCCAGTACAAGCGTACATTCAGTCCATTAATAATCCACTGCCAGTACAAACGTACATTCAGTCCATTAATAATCCACTGCCAGTACAAGCATACATTCAGTCCATTAATAATCCACTGCCAGTACAAGCGTACATTCAGTCCATTAATAATCCACTGCCAGTACAAACGTACATTCAGTCCATTAATAATCCACTGCCAGTACAAGCGTACATTCAGTCCATTAATAATCCACTGCCAGTACAAACGTACATTCAGTCCATTAATAATCCACTGCCAGTACAAACGTACATTCAGTCCATTAATAATCCACTGCCAGTACAAGCGTACATTCAGTCCATTAATAATCCACTGCCAGTACAAGCGTACATTCAGTCCATTAATAATCCACTGCCAGTACAAGCGTACATTCAGTCCATTAATAATCCACTGCCAGTACAAGCGTACATTCAGTCCATTAATAATCCACTGCCAGTACAAGCGTACATTCAGTCCATTAATAATCCACTGCCAGTACAAACGTACATTCAGTCCATTAATAATCCACTGCCAGTACAAGCGTACATTCAGTCCATTAATAATTCACTGCCAGTACAAGCGGTGGAAGATAAACCCCAAAAGAAGAATAAACAGAGATACAAGGCCCATGTCGACTCCAATCTACCTGATGATAGAGGAAGGTCAGGCCGCTGCTGTTACAGGTGGGGCTCTACACCTCACTTAGCTAATTCTACAGATACAAGGCCTGTGACAAGATCGGTCATTATGCACAGGTGTGCCGTGCTGATAAAAAAGCAAATGTACAAGAGGTTGAGGTACCGGAGCTTACAGTATTATGACTACAAGACCAAGATGTGAACAGAGAGAATACACATCACAGTCTCTGTCGGTTGCTCCTCACCTCATTGAACTGTTAGGTGATACAGGGTCCTCAGTCTCTATCCTGCCCCAGTATTTATATATACAGTGGGGAGAACAAGTATTTGATACACTGCCGATTTTGCAGGTTTTCCCACTTACAAAGCATGTAGAAGTCTGTAATTTTTATCCTAGGTACTCTTCAACTGTGAGTGACGGAATCTAAAACAAAAATCCAGAAAATCACATTGAATGATTTTTAAGTAATTGCATGACATAAGTATTTGATACATCAGAAAAGCAGAACTTAATAGTTGGTACAGAAACCTTTGCTTGCAATTACAGAGATCATAAGTTTCCTGTAGTTCTTGACCAGGTTTGCACACACTGCAGCAGGGATTTTGGACCACTCCTCCATACAGATCCTTCAGGTTTCGGGGCTGTCGTTGGGCAATACGGACTTTCAGCTCCCTCCAAAGATTTTCTATTGCGTTCAGGTCTGGAGACTGGCTAGGCCACTCCAGGACCTTGAGATGCTTCTTACGGAGCCACTCCTTAGTTGCCCTGGCTGTGTGTTTCGGGTCATTGTCATCCTGGAAGACCCAGCCACAACCCATCTTCAATGCTCTTACTGAGGGAAGGAGGTTGTTGGCCAAGATCTCGCGATACATGGCCCCATACATCCTCCTCTCAATACGGTGCAGTCGTCCTGTCCCCTTTGCAGAAAAGCATCCCCAAAGAATTATGTTTCCACCTCCATGCTTCACGGTTGGGATGGTGTTCTTGGGGTTGTACTCATCCTTCTTCCTCCAAACACGGTGAGTGGGGTTAAGACCAAAAAGCTCTATTTTTGTCTCATCAGACCACATGACCTTCTCCCATTCCTCCTCTGGATCAGGAGGAATGATCCTCTGGATCATCCAGATGGTCAAACTTCAGACGGGCCTGGACATGCGCTGGCTTGAGCAGGTGGACCTTGCGTGCGCTGCAGGATTTTAATCCATGACGGCGTATTGTGTTACTAATAGTTTTCTTTGAGACTGTGGTCCCAGCTCTCTTCAGGTCATTGACCAGGTCCTGCTGTGTAGTTCTGGGCTGATCCCTCACCTTCCTCATGATCATTGATGCTCCACGAGGTGAGATCTTGCATGGTGCCCCAGACCGAGGGAGATTGACCATCATCTTGAACTTCCATTTTCTAATAATTGCGCCAACAGTTGTTGCCTTCTCACCAAGCTGCTTGCCTATTGTCCTGTAGCCCATCCCAGATTTTGTGCAGGTCTACAATTGTATCCCAAATGTCCTTACACAGCTCTCTGGTCTTGGCCATTGTGGAGAGGTTGGAGTCTGTTTGATTGAGTGTGTAGACAGGTGTCTTTTATACAGGTAACGAGTTCAAACAGGTGCAGTTAATACAGGTAATGAGTGGAGAACAGGAGGGCTTCTTAAAGAAAAACTAACAGGTCTGTGAGAGCCGGAATTCTTACTGGTTGGTAGGTGATCAAATACTTATGTCATGTAATAAAATGCAAATTAATTATTTAAAAATCATACAATGTGATTTTCTGGATTTCTGTTTTAGATTCCGTCTCTCACAGTTGATGTGTACCTATGATAAAAATTACAGACCTCTACATGCTTTGTAAGTAGGAAAACCTGCAAATTTGGCAGTGTATCAAATACTTGTTCTCCCCACTGTATGTGCTTCTTTGATAAATGTCCCCTGGTTACCTACTCTAAACAAGACTGACCTGTGTTAGGGTGCCTCTCCGCTGACGTCCAGCATGATACAGTTACTACTACAGCCTCATTCTTCATTGTGGAAAAAGGAACGCCATTGCTAGGCATGGACTTGAGTACTGCCCTGAATCTACACATGGACTTGAGTACTGCCCTGAATCTACACATGGACTTGAGTACTGCCCTGAATCTACACATTGACAGGAATACTGTACCCCCACCGGTGCTGTCCTCTCCTCCGCCTGTTAAGGTACAGCACCTGGCAACCACCAGCAAGCCAAAGTTAGGGTGTGCCAAAGTGTTCATTCACTGTGTTACTTCTGTACAACAAAAACTATGTTGACCTCCACTTTCTGTTAAAAAAGCAGTATCTGCTGACTTGGTTAATTTACAAAACTCAAATGTCCTTGGGTTTCACCCATAGTGGATTTGTGCGAGCCTCTAGAAAGTCAAGCAGCTGATTGTTAATAGCTCTGCCTTAGCCGTATGCTTTTACAGAATGTCATATGTGAAACACTAAGCAAGCAGACCATCTCGCAATGCGCATTCTGGCATGACTGGCGCTTTTTGATGCCAGAAGGGTAGTAAGGGCCGGATGTTCCCACAAACCGCTCAACCGACCACACACAGGCAAGCATTTCCTTTTCTACTAGACAGTATTTGCGCTCGGCTGAGGAGAGGGAACAGGATGTAAACGCCACTGTATTTTTGTAAGCACACCGCCAACGCCATAATCTGATGCGTCTTTAGACACCAGGGTAGGGAGAGCGGGGTCACATACGGCCAAGGCAGAGCTATTAACAACCAGCTGCAAATCCACTATGGGCGAAACCCAAGGACATTTGAGTTTTGTGAAAATTAACGAAGTCAGCAGATACTGCTTTTTTAACAGAAAGTGGAGGTCAACATAGTTTTTGTTGTACAGAAGTAACACAGTAACCCTTTGGCACACCCTAACAACCACCAGCGAGCCAAAGTTAGGATGTGCCAAAGGGTTCATCCACTGTGTTACTGTCGCTTCTGCCCCTCCCCTCAGATAGAAATGTCACTGAACCGGAGTTAGTGGCCCTGCTCTCCACTGAGCTTAATGCACTGTCAGTGGCTAAGTTCTCCTCCGAATGTGCTACATGCCCAGAACTGTTTTAGGCAGCCTGATTGAAAAAGGTTGGCTCAACATTTGAATTTTTTTCACCTTAGAATTTGTGCCTCACTTCCCCATTGGAGATTAACTCTCTAATGTACTGTTGTCCAAACCGCCTGCTCTTCTACTGGTGGCCTGGAATGGACACTTCCGTGCCAACTATAATATCAACATGTCAACTCTGTCAGACAAATTACAAAACTGTAGTGGTGATTAACACGTTTTCTTGGGGGGGGGGTTAACTAATAGACCGACATCGGTTAAATTACTTGAATTCCATTGACTTTTTGTGAGCCAAACGTACGGTTTCTCTAGAGAGAAATCAAATAATTCACGAGAGAAATCGGAGAAGTCAAGAACTATGTGGGACGCTGGGCTGAAGGGAGTTGTAGTTTAAATTAAGCAAATATTCAACCTAGTTCAGTGCAGAAACGTAGTAGTTAACTACAATGACCACAATCCATTGTACCAGTTGTTTTCATCTCAGGCAGATCAGAGAGGAAGAGGAGAAAATAAAATAAGCCCAATGCGTTTCTATGGGCTTATTTTTGTACCTACTGTAGCGGGTTGTTAGCCTCACGGTACAAGAACCAGGAGAAACCGAAGTGGGGAACCAGGACTTTTATTAGTGACACTTTAACAGAGGCCGCGCCCAGGCGATTTTTTATTTTTTTATTATTTTTATTTCACCTTTATTTAACCAGGTAGGCCAGTTGAGAACAGGTTCTCATTTACAACTGTGACCTGGACAAGACAAAGCAAAGCAGTGCGACAAAAACAACAGAGTTACACAGTAAACAAACATAGTCAAAAACACAATAGAAAATCTATATACAGAGTGCAAATGTAGTGCAAAATGTAGTAAGGTTAGGAGGTAGGACAATAAATAGGCCATAGTGGTGAAATAAATTACAGATTATCATCATTAACACAGGAATGAAGGATGTGCAAATTATGATGTGCAAATAGAGATACTGGAGTGAAAGATTAGTGAAAATAACAAAAATAAATATGGGGATGAGGTAGTAGTGTGGGCTATTTACAGAAGGGCTATATACAGGTGCAGTGATCGATAAGCAGCTCTGTCAGCTGATGCTTAAAGTTATTGAGGGAGATAGGAACCTCTAGCTTCAAGGATTTTTGCAATTCGTTCCAGTCATTGGCAGCAGCGAACTGGAAGGAATGGCGGCCAAAGGAGGTGTTGGCTTTGGGGGTGACCAGTGAGATATACCTGCTGGAGCGCATGCTACGGGTGGGTGTTGCTATGGTGACCAGTGAGCTGAGATAGGGCGGGGATTTACCTAATAAAGACTTATAGATGACCTGGAGCCAGTGGGTTTGGCGACGAATATATAATGAAGGCCAGCCAACGAGAGCATACAGGTTGCAGTGATGGGTAGTGTATGGGGCTTTGGTAACAAAACGGATGGCACTGTGATAGACTACATCCAATATGCTAAGTAGAGTGTTGGAGGCTAGTTTGTAAATGACATCGCCGAAATCAAGGATCGGTAGGATAGTCAGTTTTACAAGGGCATGTTTGGCAGCATGAGTGAAGGAGGCTTTGTTGCGAAATAGGAAGCCAATTCTGGATTTAATTTTGGATTGGAGATGGTTGATGTGAGTCTGGAAGTCTAACCAGATGCCTAGGTATTTGTAGGTGTCCACGTATTCTAAGTCGGACCCGTCGAGAGTAGTGATGATAGTCCGGTGGGCGGGTGCTGGCAGCGTTCGATAGAAAAGCATGCACTTAGTTTTACTAGCGTTTAAGAGCAGTTGGAGGCCACGGAAGGAGTGTTGTATGACATTGAAGCTTGTTTGAAGGTTAGTAAACACAGTGTCCAAAGAGGGGCCAGATGTATACAGAATGGTGTCATCTGCATAGAGATGGATCAGAGAGTCACCAGCAGCGAGAGCGACATCGTTGATGTATATAGAGAAAAGGGTTGGCCCAAGAATTGAACCCTGTGGCACCCCCATAGAGACTGCCAGAGGATCGGACAGTAGGCCCTCCGATTTGACACACTGGGATTCGAAGTGGTCAGTTATCTGTTTGTTAACTTGGCTTTCGAAGAAAGGCAGGGCAGGATGGATATTGGTCTATAACAGTTTGTGTCTAGAGTGTCTCCTCCTTTGTAGAGGGGGATGACCGCGGCAGCTTTCCAATCTCTAGGGATCTCAGACGATACAAAAGAGAGGTTGAACAGGCTAGTGATAGGTGTTGCAACAATTTTGGCTGATAATTTCAGAAAGAAAGGGTCCAGATTGTCTAGCCCAGCAGATTTGTAGGGGTCCAGACTTAGCAGCTCTTTCAGAACATCAGCCATCTGGATTTGGGTGAAGGAGAAGCGGGGGGGGCTTGGGCAAGTAGCTGCCGGGGGTACAGAGCTGTTGGCCGGGGTAGGGGTAGCCAGGTGGAAAGCATGGCCAGCCGTAGCAAAATGCTTATTGAAATTTTCGATAATCGTGGATTTATCGGTGGTAACAGTGTTTCCGAGCCTCAATGCAGTGGGCAACTGGGAGGAGGTGCTCTTATTCTCCATGGACTTTACAGTGTCCCAGAACTTTTTGGAGTTAGTACTACAGGAAGCAAATTTCTGTTTGAAGAAACTGGCCTTTGCTTTTCGAACTGACTGTGTGTACTTGTTCCTGACTTCCCTGAATAGCTGCATTTCGCGGGGGCTATTCGATGCTAATGCTAGTCAGGATGATATCAATAACGGTACCCATGTTTACGGATTTTGGGTTGTACCTGGTGGGTTCCTTGATAATTTGTGTGAGATTGAGGGCATCTATCTTAGATTGAAGGACAGCCGGGGTGTTAAGCATATCCCAGTTTAAGTCACCTAACAGTACAAACTCTGAAGATAGATGGGGGCAATCAATTCACATATGGAGTCCAGGGCACAGCTGGGGGCTGAGGGGGGTCTGTAACAGGCGGCAACAGTGAGAGACTTATTTCTGGAAAGGTGGATTTTTAAGAGTAGAAGCTCAAACTGTTTGGGCACAGACCTGGACAGTATGACAGAACTCTGCAGTTATCTCTGCAGTAGATTGCAACTCCGCCACCTTTGGCAGTTCTATCTTGACGGGAAATGTTGTAGTTGGGGATGGAAATTTCCGAATTTTTGGTGGCCTTCCTAAGCCAGGATTCAGACACAGCTAGGACATCCGGGTTGGCGGAGTGTGCTAAAGCAGTGAATAAATCAAACTTAGGGAGGAGGCTTCTAATGTTAACATGCATGAAACCAAGGCTTTTACGGTTACAGAAATCAACAAATGAGAGCGCCTGGGGAATAGGTGTAGTACTGGGGGTTACAGGACCTGGGTTTACCTCTACATCACCAGAGGAACAGAGGAGGAGTAGGATAAGGGTACGGCTAAAGGCTTTAAGAACTAATGGGTAACAATGAAACCAAAACAAAAGCCTAGCTCTTTCGAGAGCCTTACTATACAGTTCTTCCGGGTCCCTCACTGTGACCGGACAGCTAAACTGTTTACCGGCTATAACCAAAAGAAAAGAGAAACAGCAATTCAAATACAGTCTGGGTCTTACTGTGTGTGTCTTCTTGTCCAGTAGTCATTGAGGTCCAGTCCCTTCTTTCACTTGAGGTTATCCTAGAACCCTCTGCCCTCCTGGTAGCTTTTCCCACCAAACAACCACCCGCTGGGTGTGCCCAAGGCCAGGTTAAAATACCTCTCCTTAAGTGGCTTCAGGTGTGTGTAATTAGGCCTTACCCTACCGGGACACCACCTCTCCTGGCCAGCAGATGTAGCCAACGAGCCGGAACATACCGGCAATCACAGACCCATCCTCTCACTCCACTACATTACGTTAAACATGAGCATCTTGTCATTATGTACTGATCTCTAGACGGATACACTTTTACGACTGCTACGTTAGGTGAAGAAAGGTACAGAGACAGTTCGTGAAAGCAAGTGGCGCAGTGGTCTAAGACACTGCATCTCCGTGCTAGAGGCGTCACTACAGACAACCTGGTTTGAATCCAAACTGTATCACAACCGGCCGTGATTGGGAGTCCCGTAGGCAGGTGCGCCGTATGGGGGGGAATTCAATATTCAATTACTAACCTATTAATATAATATTTTAGTTCTATTCTATTAAAATTAACGGTTTATTTTTCTTTTCTTGTTTTTGGCGAAACATAAACATCCAGAGAGCATCTGTATCGCCCAACATCCTCTGTATTTGCTCCCCTAACATTAGTTACTTAATATCTTCACAGAAGAGTGTTTACATTTCGCTCCTCTTTTAACCAACATTTAATGTTGACACTTTCCCACCAAACTTGTTCCCTCTTGGTCTCCTGAATGCAAATTGTAAGATGCAGCCGCAAAGCATTTTTGGAGAAGTGTGCATTGCTTTATGTGACTGTTGCTGAGAGAGCTTTCAGTAAGCTAAAACTGATTAAAAAAAAACTATTTGAGGTCCACTATGTCCCAGGACAGGTTTTGCAGTCTTGCCATGCTGTCCATTGAAAGTCAGTTAGCTAGAAAGCTGGACTTGAAAGACTTGATCAGTGACTTTGCTAACAAGAAGGCTCAGCGCTGGGCTCTTGGTGAGTAAGGCTGAGCAAGGACCAGTGATAACTGTTAAATGGCATGGCTATGGAGACTGGATCAGTACACACATGATGCCCACAGGCTGAGAACAAGATATATCTCAAAGTAATGGCTGGATTGCCATAGAATGTGTTGTGCACAATCAAGACCCCAAGTGGAAGAAACCTATTGATTTGGTGACCTCTTGGCCTTTCCTCTAGCGCCACCATCAGGCCTTTTCATTTCCATTTGGTTTTCCATTTTCCATTTCCACTTTTACAGCTGTTTATTTTCTAGCTGGTTTGTTTACTTAGTTCAACAATCTGCTGCTGATTTTATTATTTTGTTTGTTATATCATTCTATAGATGATAATGTTCATTTATATTAATTGAAGAGGTTAATGTATATTTAAGTTATATTTATTCAAGTTATTCATTAATGTTAATGACTGTAAAAGATGGCCTTTAGCACATTTCTTATAGAGAGTATCAGCCTTGCATCAAATAGTGAATTCCACTGTATGCAGAATGTTGCATGCATGTCTGCACAGTGTTATATTTACACAGCTCACTGTCAGTAAATATCGTACAGTAAATATTGGACTACAAGAGAGTTGAAAGCCTGCAAAGGTATAGTTATTTAAAGCTTTGAATCGGTTGATTGGGTTCTAGAGGTGTGTGGTTATAGCAATTGCGCAGGGTTGGTGTGGCCTGTGGTTGTGGGGCCCAATATCTTTTCATGGGGCCCAAAATCCCTGGGCGGCGCCCCTACCCATAGGGTGGCGCACAATTGGCCCAGCGTCGTCCGAGTTTGGCCGGTGTAGGCCGTCATTGTAAATAAGAATTTGTTCTTAACTGACTTGCCTAGTTAAATAAAGGTGAAATAAAATAAAATAAATAAAAAAATCTACTTTGAAGAACTAGAAAAATGTTTTTGTCAGACAGCTCTGCAGAATAATAGACAGGCTAGCTAAATATAATGACTAAAGGCAGTACAATACGGGGAGAACATAACTTTATATGGCCTGGCTGTCTGACTGCCTGAACAGGATGAGATGATTACTTTAAGGAATTTAAAATAATCAAGTAATCAAGGAAAAACCAAGTAATATACACAGCTGAAATATGTTATTATTTCATAGTAATTTCATATTTTTCTATTGATTTCTACCCAATGTGGGCCTGACAGAGACAATTCAATAACATCAATGTTTTGGCAATTGAATTTTCACTATTTTAGCCTTTGGAATTTCCATTAAAAGCTCTAAAATCTTCGTAACGTCATTATTTCATAATGCACTTCATGTTACAAAAAAAATCGAAACCGAAAAAAGTGTTTATTTTTTAATAATCTAACTGAAAACTAACCACAGCAAAACTGCAAAGACACACACCGCCCCTCTCCAGCCTGTCACCCTTCCCCAAGGCCCATGGCAAAAACGTGGAATTGACCTTGTTGGTCAGCTGATTGCCATTACATGATCACGCTCATTGATTATTACAGTAAACGGCCCGTGGTTGTGTTTACTAGTAATGTAACTACCCAGAATGTCAGTAAATACTTAACTGATGTGTTGTCGCAACGACAACTGCACCGAAATCGTAAGCGATAATGGTGCCCAATTCACCTTCGTGACAGAGACATTAAACCCACGAACAAATGGCGCAGTGGAACGCTGGAACCACGTTCTAAAAGACTGTCTCCAAACGGCGATCTGAGAGGGAAAGCCTTGGAAACTATTTGTCCAACACAAAGTGCGTGCCACTTAGGAAAGAGTGAAATCCTACACAGATGCCAAACGGGGGGCAAAACAATCAATCATCAAAGAGGGAGATTGTATGTATGTAAAACTCCCATTTTATGTCAAAAAGGGTACACCAAAGTACCGTGCGCCACGGAAAGTTCTCCGAACTAAAGGACCAAGCACCTATGTCGGGATGCGTCGCATCTCTCACTGCGTCGGTGCTCCGCATCCCCAAGTGCCCTTGCACTCGCTACAGACTATTCAAACTGATGCTCAGAGTCAATGTAGATTCAGAAGAAGCGCAGCTTGGCTAAAGGACTGTATTCAGTAAATCTGGAAGGTTGTGAGTAAAAAGAAAATACTGTAATTAACCCCTAAAGTGTCAATTTGATATTCTGAGGTAACTGTCGTTATGGTTACTGTGTTGTGTTTTAACAGTGTTGTTATTATGTGCTTGGTAAACTAATAATGGTTCAATTCAAGAATTGTGAATTGCTATATTTAGGTTAAATACACTGAGTGTACAAAACACTATTTACTCTCCCACCTTGTCTCAGTCCACATCTTCAAAGTGATGTCCACATGTTTTTTCAGGATGGCCCATTGCTGTGTGGAGGCTGAGAATAAGGTGTACACTGTACAGTTTGTGTAAGATGCCAAAGTAACCTGTGGCAGGAATTTTTTTGCTCCAAAAATGTTGGCCCGTGGAATCCTCTGCCTCCAAAAAACCCATCAAATGTTCCTTTATGTGGGGCTCCTCCTTCAGTGACACAGTTCTAATCACAACTGACAACTGTTCAGTGAGTCTGACATCTGAACTGCAATCTAGAATGATAGAGAATAATTTGGCCAGCTTGATGTCACTCACCATTATTGAAATGACCTTGCTGCTCAACAAATCAATGAGTTCATTCTGTAATTGGTGGCCAAGGTAGCTGGTGGTGTGACTCCAGGTCCCTTTTAGGACACGGTTAAGGTGCTCTTTCATGACTGGATCAAATTGTGCCGTCAGTTCAACGTCTTTGAGGAAATGTCCATTTGATGGAGAGTACAGTGTTTCTGTGTGTCCCCTTAGTGACAGATTTCTAACTGCCAGAGACAATAGCAGTCAGACGTGTCAACACCTCTCTCCATCTCATCCTCTCAGCCTTCATAAGTGCCATCTCATGCTTATCAATTGTTTCCCCTTTTTTGATCCTCATTGCCAGTTCTTTCCATGTTTTCATGCAGTCTTGGTGTTCTGGACTGCTGTCGTGTGAAGTCAGCAAAGAACTTACATGTTTCCAGTCTGTCAGTTCTGAGTTTGCTAAATAAATGTTCTTCTTAGAAAAGAGTTTGCAGCAGAAGCAGAAGAGGCTGTTGTTTCTTTCAGAATACATCAACCAACTTCTAGGGATTTCTTCACCACTCACCAAGGTCTTCCTGAAACACTGGTGGTGGCAACTTCTTCCATCACTCTCATTCCTTGGGAAAACAAAGTTAGGTGGTACCTCACTTGGTCCTCTGCAAACTGGTTGTGTCCCAATTCTGTCAGTCAGAACTGAAGGCCAGTCAGCAGGGTCTGTAGACAGTGGTTCATCCTCAGCAGCAGGATTTGGTGGAGATGCTGCTACAGGCATTTCTAATGGAGAGCACGTGGCCATTAGTTTACTGTCAGGCTCTGGCCATAGAGAAGCCTGTTTGCTTCTCTATGTAGCCATGGTCAGAGTCTGACAGTTCTATTCTTTCTGTTTCTGGTGGTGGGTTGTGTTGGATCCCTAATTAGAGGCAGCTGCACGGCATTGTCTCTAATTAGGGATCCTACATAGGTTTGTATGTTTCACAATGGGGTGTGGGTCATTATTGGATATTTCGTTGTATATATTTCTCAGTCACGGTGACAGTACGTCTGTTCATTCGTGTTTACGTCTGTTCATTCGTGTTTACGTCTGTTCATTCGTGTTTACGTCTGTTCATTCGTATTTACGTCTGTTCATTCGTGTTTACGTCTGTTCATTCGTGTTTACGTCTGTTCATTCGTGTTTACGTCTGTTCATTCGTGTTTACGTCTGTTCATTCGTGTTTGTTTGTGAACGGGACGTTTTGTCAATTCGTGTTTTTGTTCTGTAGTTCGTCATTTGTGTTTTATTATACATAGTATATCTAATTAAGTACATAGTATAGTAAATTATGTCGAACTACTATCCCTGCGCTGCGCCCTGGTCTGTGTATTCACCCTCTCGTGACATTTACACACGTTATTCACAGCATGTATAGTGGTGGAACATCCCACATATATACCCAGTAATAATACAATCATCGTTGTTACCTACAATATGGAAACTTAAAACTTTGCAAAAGGGAAATTATTTATTTTGTTTATGTTATGCAAGGGATGCAGACACACGCACGCACGCACGCACGCACGCACGCGCACACCTGAAGAATCCTGCTGGGGAGAAGTGGAAGCAAATGGGTCTTCATCCTCATCCTCAGGCTCAGACAACATTTGTGAAGACACCTGTGTGGCTGAGGAGGTGGGTGGCTCCTCATCCTGGCCAGTGCCAGAAGTGCCCTCCTAAATTTGCATTGAAATACAGTATATGAGTCTGACACCCTAAATACATTTGTTGCATAATTAAATATACATGTCATTATGCACAATTTATCAAACTTTCAGAATAGGAACCAAATAAACCATACAACCTCTTTGGCTAATTCTAGGCATAAGACACGCCAAAGGCTCAATATATCACACAAGATACAAAATATTAGCATAATATAGACGTCTTTTAGGTTAGCATACAGCATTGGAAATTCCCCTTTCTGAGCTCAGGACCTAGTCAATACAATCACAGAAAACCTTTATGACGTCACCTCAATGAAAGTTAACCAAATCTATAATGTGCTAGTTAGGTTGTAATGGTTTTGCTGCAGGCTACACACATTATCATGATGAAACTGTGTGAAATTATATCCAATGTTATGTAAGCTAGCTATTATATTGTGTAATAGCATAGCTAACGACATAGCAACATAGGCTAACAAACAGAAGTGTTATACTAGTCTATTTCATTACATGCATAATATTATACTCATAAAGAGATGACGTCGCTGCATACCTTTATCTTTATCGTGTTTCTCCTCTTCTTCTTTCCTCTTTTCACTAAACTAGGCACCTGATTGGCTTAGACCTTTTCTTATCTATTTGTGTTGATTTGTCACTCGAGCATCAATACATTACCCATCCCCCAACACTGTCAACCAATACATTACCCATCACCCAACACTGTCAACCAAGAGTCAAGACTAAACCAATTCACCTTGGTGGTGTGCAGACTGGTTTTATATTATTCTTAACCATTTCACACAAACCAGAAAAGAAACAATATGTCTGTGAAACTCTATATTCACAGTATTATGAATGAATTGTGGTTTATTTGGTAGCATTTCGTAGTGTGACTGATTTTACTAATTGCATTCGTACTGTACAAAGTTAGAGGTTTGATAGATTCCCCCGCTCCCCCTACCTCGGGCTTCCAGTGGGGAGACCTGAGGTCAACCTACCCCCGCCTCCCTCCCCATCTCATACTTCTGAGTGGGAGACCTTCCCAGGCAGTAGCCCGCCCAGCTCACCAACTAGAATCAGGGCTCCCACTCCGACTTCAGACTTCCTTGTCGCCAATCTTTTGTTATGTCTGGGGGGTTAGTAAGCTACCTAGTCTGTGTGAACTGCATGGGTAGTGATTGCTACCCATTCAAAGTGGGTGCAGGTCCATCCACTTCTTTTGTTCTCTGCAGATTACAATTTAATAGGAGGGGAGTGGCTACACCTGTGCTATGTAATTAGCTTAGTGTTATTAGCACAGCCTCCTTGTTCAGCGGCTGCTGTTTGCGGCAGACCGTCCCCAAAACGAAGACAGTTCTTCCGAGTTCTCTTTTGCATTATTGTAGCCTTTTCTGTAGCCTGTCAACTATGTGACTGTCTATCCCTGTTCACTCCTCTCTGTACAGGCCATACAAACGCTTCACACCGCGTGGCTGCAACCACTTTAGTCTGGTGGTCCCTGCGCACACGACCCACGTGGAGTTCCAGGTCTCCGGCAGCCTTTGGAACTGCCGTTCTGCGGCCAACAAGGCAGAGTTAATGTCAGCCTATGCTGCCCTCCAGTCCCGCTGACGGAAACATGGATTACCACAGAAAACACTGCTACTCCTACTGCTCTTTCCTCGTCTAATCATGTGTTCTCTCATACCCCGAGAGCATCTGGTCAGCGTGGCGGTGGAACAGGAATTCTAATCTCTCCCAAGTGGACATTTTCTCTTTTCCCCCTGACCCATCTGTCTATCTCCTCGTTTGAATTCCATGCTGTCACAGTCACTAGCCCATTCAAACTTAACATCCTGGTCATTTATCTCCCTCCAGACGACTCATTGTGAGCTCACAGAACAAGGCTCCGGGCAGCCGAGTGGAAACAGAGGAAAACTAAACTCCCTGTGGACCGGTCATCTTTTCACTCTCTCCTCTACTTTTTCTTCCTCTGTTTCTGCTGCTAAAGACACTTTCTACCACTCTACATTTCGTACCTCCGCCTCTAACCCTAGGAAGCTCTTTGCCACCTTCTCGTCCCTGCTGAATCCTCCTCCATTTTGAATAAAAGGTTGAATAAAAGGTTGACGTCATCTGATCCTCATTTACTAAGCCTATTCAAGAGGGCGAGAGTTGCACCCCTCCTCAAAAACCTACACTCGATCCCTCCGATGTCAACAACTACAGACCAGTATCCCTTCTTTCTTTTCTCTCCAAAACTCTTGAGCGTGCCGTCTCTAACCAACACTCCTGCTATCTCTCTCAGAATTACCTTCTTGATCCTAACCAGTCAGGTTTCAAGACTGGTCATTCAACTAAGACTGCTCTTATCTGTGTCACGGAGACTCTCCGTACTGCCAAATCTAACTCTCTCTCCTCTGCTCTTATCCTTCTAGACCTATCTGCTGCCTTTGATACTGTGAACCATCAGATCCTCCTCTCCACCCTCTCCGAGTTGGGCATCTCCGGCGCTGCACACTCTTGGATTGCGTCCTACCTGAGAGGTCGCTCCTATCAGATGGCGTGGCGAGAATCTGTCTCCGCACCACATGTTCTCACCACTGGTGTCCACCAGGGCTCAGTTCTGGGCCCTCTCCTATACACCAAGTCACTTGGCTCTGTCATATCCTCACATGGTCTTTCCTATCATTGTTACGCAGATGTCACTCAATTAATTTTCTCATTTCCCCCTTCTGATAACCAGGTGGTGAATCACATCTCTGCATGCCTGGCAGACATATCAGTTTGGATGTCGGATCACCACCTCAAGCTGAACCTCGGCAAGACGGAGCTGCTCTTCCTCCCGGGGAAGGACTGCACGCTCCATGATCTCGCCATCAAGGTTGACAACTCCATTGTGTCATCCTCCCAGAGTGCAAAGAACTTTGGTGTGACCCTGGACAACACCCTGTCGTTCTCTGCAAACATCAAAGCGGTGACCCGATCCTGCAGGTTCATGCTCTACAACATTCGCAGAGTACGACCCTACCTTACACAGGTAGTGGCACAGGTCCTAATCCAGGCACTGGTCATCTGGATTACTGCAACTCTCTGTTGGCTGGACTCCCTGCCTGCGCCATTAAACCCCTACAACTTATCCAGAGCGCTACAGCCCGTCTAGTGTTCAACCTTCCCATGTTCTCACCAGGACAGCGGAGTCACCAACCACCTTCCGGCGACACTTGAAACCCTACCTCTTTAAGGAATACCTTGAATAGTATAACAGTAATCCTTCAAGAATGTATAAACTGAGCTCACAAAAGCACAAATGCACACAGGGGCGGACTGGGACCAGAAATCGGCCCTGGCATCAGTGGCGGACTGGGACAATAATTCGGCCCTGGCATTTTACACACACCAGCCCACATCACTGTGCACGTCGCCAACAAGTAATTCATAGTGCTTTATTGATAAGTATAATAAATAGATTACTGAGGTATTCAATATATTTTTTTAATCTAACACGTCCAACTGGAACGCATGGTTCAAGATATTTTGATGTGAAACCTGATGGTCGGGAATTTTGGGTTGACAGTTAAACTATAGTTGCTATATTTTACTGTCATAATAGGACTCCAGAATTTCCAGATGTTTGTTGTTGTTCAATAGGGATCTTTATGTGCACTAACTAATATATTGGGGTAATTATTTTGGGGTTCAACACCTGAGGAAGTGGAATCTCAACTTTGCAGTTGTAGGCTACTACCTATGAGACCTATAGGCCTACGACCTCTCACAATGGCTAGTGCCCATTTCACACGCCGCCGCTCCACACTGTATCTCAAAGCCATATCAAATACTGTATCTTGGCTGTTAAATAGTTGCTATTGAGCTGAATATTGAGAGTTGAGACGAAAAAAGACCTACAAAACACCCTCCTGTCTTCATCAGGGGACAAGAGGGCAAAGCTTCCAAAGCTGTGTTTATCCTGCAGTCGCATTTTGAAATGTTATACGATGAGAACACATTTTTCTGGGTGTAGGAGAGTGGCTCGCTTCACACAGCAGCAGGCTCCAGTGAGGAAACAGGGGCGGGCTGGGCAGACACTTTTATTACAGGAATCATGAGGAAAGTGCACTTTACTGTTTGGCAAAATGATGGTTTTAGCTGCCCCAAAAATAGGACGTTTTGAGAGACAATGTACAATGTGATCTTAATAGGCCCATGGGCCACCGGCCATGTCACACTTCTTCATTGTTTTATTTTTTTAATATAAAACATGTGTCAATTTCAACCAGCCCACCCAACAAAAAAATCATCCAGCCCATCTGGCATCTGGCCAATCCGCCCCTGCATGGCACTGGCCCATGTTTTTCCTTGAGGACCCTACACTGGCCCATGTTTTTCCTTGAGGACCCTACACTGGCCCATGTTTTTCCTTGAGGACCCTACACTGGCCCATGTTTTTCCTTGAGGACCCTACACTGGCCCATGTTTTTCCTTGAGGACCCTTCACTGGCCCATGTTTTTCCTTGAGGACCCTACACTGGCCCATGTTTTTCCTTGAGGACCCTACACTGGCCCATGTTTTTCCTTGAGGACCCTACACAGGCCCATGTCATTTTTCTTCAGGCCCCCATTAATAGCCAGATCATGTTAATTCTGCGCAATTGTTTTTATAGTTATACAGGCCCACTAGGCTAAAAATCTACTGATGAAACCTAGCAATACTGATGAAACAGCATTGTTTAATTGAAAAATATATAATATAATACCCTCTATAATACTTAGTTGAATAATAATTCCATTAATAAAAAGGAATAGCCTGGAACCAATACAATATGCTAAACTCCTGCTATGCAGGCCGAATATTGTGTTTAAAAGAGCTGAGAGAAGTGTGACACCACAGCCAGCTAGCTGCACAGTACAGGAGATTGCTCCATTCCGTCTAATGTTAATTGGAAACATATCACTGGGGGAAGGGGAAGAGAGAAGGAGAATGAACATTAGTGAGAAAGAGAGTTAGAGAGTTACAGAGAGAGCAAGAAGTAGAGAGAGAGATAACGAGAGCATGAAATAAAGAGAGAATGAGAGAATGAATGCCTGGTTCCTGATTTCAGCTGTAGCTGGAGGGTTCAGTTCAGCACCTCTCTGTCTACACAGTCCCACCCAGCCATACCTCAACATATCCCCCAAAATATCACCTCACTCATGGTGATAAACTATACAAATATGTGTCTTTGAGATATGAGGAATACCTCGATATGCTTCTCTATTAGATTCTACAGTATTCTAGATACAAAACAAAGTCTCTATGATGTAGTTGAACATGAATATACTGTACGCAAACAAACAAACAACTGTACAGCATGCCTCCTTACTTCCTGATAAATACAATATGCATAAAAGAATGAGTGCAGAAAGAGAGTGGAGAAACAGCCAGAGTTGAGAAAGAGAGTGGATTTAGAGCCAGAGGAGAGAAAGAGAATGGAGAAAGAGCAAAGAGGAGAGGAAGAGAATGGAGAAAGAGCCAGAGGAGAGAAAGAGAATGGAGAAAGAGCCAGAGGAGAGAAAGAGAATGGAGAAAGAGCCAGAGGAGAGAAAGAGCCAGGAGAAAGAGCCAGAGGAGAGAAAGAGAATGGAGAAAGAGAAAAGAGGAGAGAAAGAGCCAGAGGAGAGAAAGAGCCAGAGGAGAGAAAGAGAATGGAGAAAGAGCCAGAGGAGAGAAAGAGCCAGGAGAAAGAGCCAGAGGAGAGAAAGAGAATGGAGAAAGAGAAAAGAGGAGAGAAAGAGCCAGAGGAGAGAAAGAGCCAGAGGAGAGAAAGAGCCAGAGGAGAGAAAGAGAATGGAGAAAGAGCCAGAGGAGAGAAAGAGCCAGGAGAAAGAGCCAGAGGAGAGGAAGAGCCAGAGGAGAGGAAGAGCCAGAGGAGAGAAAGGGAGTGGAGAATGAGCCAGAGGAGAGAAAGAGCCAGGAGAAAGAGCCAGAGGAGAGAAAGAGCCAGAGGAGAGAAACAGCCAGAGGAGAGAAAGAGAATGGAGAAAGAGCCAGAGGAGAGAAAGAGCCAGAGGAGAGAAAGAGCCAGAGGAGAGAAAGAGCCAGAGGAGAGAAAGAGCCAGAGGAGAGAAAGAGCCAGAGGAGAGAAAGAGCCAGAGGAGAGAAAGAGCCAGGAGAAAGAGCCAGAGGAGAGAAAGAGCCAGGAGAAAGAGCCAGAGGAGAGGAAGAGCCAGAGGAGAGGAAGAGCCAGAGGAGAGAAAGGGAGTGGAGAAAGAGCCAGAGGAGAGAAAGAGCCAGGAGAAAGAGCCAGAGGAGAGAAAGAGCCAGAGGAGAGAAAGAGAATGGAGAAAGAGCCAGAGGAGAGAAAGAGCCAGAGGAGAGAAAGAGCCAGAGGAGAGAAAGAGCCAGAGGAGAGAAAGAGAATGGAGAAAGAGCCAGAGGAGAGAAAGAGCCAGAGGAGAGAAAGAGCCAGAGGAGAGAAAGAGAATGGAGAAAGAGCCAGAGGAGAGAAAGAGAATGGAGAAAGAGCCAGAGGAGAGAAAGAGCCAGAGGAGAGAAAGAGCCAGAGGAGAGAAAGAGCCAGAGGAGAGAAAGAGAATGGAGAAAGAACAGAAGGTTGAGGAATGGAAGTATCGTAGCAGGCAAGAGAAAGATGAGGGTGTCATGTTAGACAGAGAAGAGCAGAGAAGAGCTGCTATTTCATACCGCTGGAAATAAAACACTTTGAACCTCAAGAAAAAAAGGGAGGGAGCGAGGGAGGAGGAGAAAGAGGGAGAGGGTGGCATGGTGGGGGTGCTGTGGTGCTGGTGAAAATAGTGCTATACTAAAAACAGAAACAAGAGTGAGAGAGAGAGAGAGAGAGAGAGAGAGAGAGAGAGAGAGAGAGAGAGAGAGAGAGAGAGAGAGAGAGAGAGAGAGAGAGAGAGACAGAGAGAGAGAGAGAGAGAGAGAGAGAGAGAGAGAGAGAGAGAGAGAGAGACAGAGAGAGAGAGAGAGAGACAGACAGAGAGAGAGAGAGAGAGAGAGAGAGAGAGAGAGAGAGAGACAGACAGAGTAAACATTCCAACAAACAAAAACATAGTTTAACATCAATTAAAATCTTCCTCCACAGTAACTAGACACAACAACCTCTGAATATATATGCTCATAAACAGCCCAATGTTATTCACCAGTTTGTAACAGGCAAACTCAACCGTCAGTCTCGCTGCCAACATCCACTCCAGTATTCTCACCATGTCCACATACCGCTGTCGCCAAATACAGTTATTTTGTGTCTTTCATATTGCTAACGTAGCTGCCCCTGACACAAAGTTAATGAAGAGAAGTACACCCCTTCGCCTAAACATGTACTTTGGCCCAAATATAAACTGTTGGGAAGAAAAAACCTCTCCGAGAGCTGAGATCCAACCAGTGATCAGGTCAACCATCCCGACCAACCTGGGACACTGTAAGAACAGATGTACCAGAGTTTCAGGGAGGGGGCAGAGAATGGGGAGGGGGAGTAGGGAGAGAATGGGGAGGTGGAGTAGGGGAGGGAGCAGAGAATGGGGAGGGGGGAGTAGGGGAGGGGGCAGAGAATGGGGAGGGGGAGTAGGGGAGGGGGCAGAGAATGGGGGGAGGGGGAGTAGGGGAGGGGGCAGAGAATGGGGAGGGGGAGTAGGGGAGGGGGCAGAGAATGGGGAGGGGGAGTAGGGGGAGGGGGCAGAGAATGGGGAGGGGGAGTAGGTGAGGGAGCATTTACAGTGACAAAGCAAAAGGTGAGAAAGACAGAAAACGAGATCAAAGCATAGAGGCAAAAGAAGTGACCAGAAAATGGAGAAATAGTGTGCTGGAGAGTGGGCAGGGAGAACATTTGGGGAGTTAGAGAAAGAGAGAGAGAGAAAGGAGAGCCAGAGAGAGTGGGAGGAGAGCCTGATTTAAAAATACTCTTCCTGGATCTATACTCTGCATTAATAAAAAAGTCAATGGGCTTATACCTGTGGTTGATCTTTTCTCTTGGCAGCTGCTGGGATTGTACACTGCGGTATTTCACCTAACAGCAACGGGAGTTTGTCAAAATGTGATTTGTGTTTGAATTCTTTGTGGGTTTCTGTAATTTGAGGGAAATACTGATATATACTACCGGTGAAAAGTTTTAGGACACCTACTCATTCAAGGGTCTTTCTTAATTTTTACTATTTTCTACATTGTAGAATAATAGTGAAGACATCAAAACTATGAAATAACACATATGGAATCATGTAGTAACCAAAAAAGTGTTAAACAAATCAAAATATATGTTATATTATATTCGTCTGTATACCACCCCTACCTTGTCACAACACAACTAATTGGCTTAAACGCATTAAGAAGGAAATAAATTACATACATGAACTTTTAACAAGGCACACCTGTTAATTGTACCTCAAAGCTGGTTGAGAGAATGCCAAGAGTGTGCAAAAGCTGTCATCAAGGCAAAGGGTGAAACATATTTTGATTTGTTTAATACGTTCACAGCCTTGTGGAAGCTATCTGTGGTGCTGATGTTTAAGCCAAGGTATGTGTAATTCTTTGAATGCTCTAGTCTAGGGAAATGGTGTCTAGATAGATTTTGTATTTGTGGTCCTGGCATCTGGACCTTTTTTAGAACACCATTATTTTCACTGTCAGGGCCCGGTACTGACAGAATCTCTGCAGAAGATCTAGTAAGAGACAGAAGCACCAGATCGACCACAAGTTCTCAATGGGATTAAGGTCTGGGGAGTTTCCTGGCCATGGACCCAAAATGTCGATGTTTTGTTCCCCGAGCCACTTAGTTATCACTTTTGCCTTATGGCAAGGTGCTCCATCATGCTGGAAAAGGCATTGGTCGTCACCAAACTGTTCTTGGATGGTTGGGAGAAGTTGCTCTCGGAGGATGTGTTGGTACCATTCTTTATTCATGGCTGTGTTCTTAGGCTAAATTGTGAGTAAGCCCACTCCCTTGGCTGAGAAGCAACCCCACACATGAATGGTCTGAGGATGCTTTACTGTTGGCATGACACAGGACTGATGGTAGCGCTCACCTTGTCTTCTCCGGACAAGGTGTTTTCCGGAGGGCCCAAACAATCGGAAAGGGGATTCATCAGAGGAAATGACTCTACCCCAGTCCTCAGCAGTCCAATCCCTGTACCTTTTGTAGAATATCAGTCTGACATTCTGGAGTATATGCAAATTGCCATCATCAACACTGAGGCAGCAAACGTTGTGGAGACCAATACTTGTGTCATTCTCAAAACCTGGCCTCTCTCTCTCTCTCTCTCTCTCTCTCTCTCTCTCTCTCTCTCTCTCTCAATTCAATTCAATTCAATTCACTTTATTGGCATGACGCAACAATGTACATATTGCCAAAGTATCATACATCAATATATATATATTTTTTTTTCTATATATTTATATATATATTTTTTTTTTCTATTTTATATATATATATATACATACATATACACACGCACATACATATATATACACATATATACATACGTTCATACACACATATATATATATATTTTTTTTTAAAAATATAATTACATCAAAGAACAAATAACAACAGGAAAAAATAAAATAAATGCATTAAATATGTCAGGCACTGTCCCTCAACTTGTGGCAGGCAGCAACATAGCATGCTGCCAGCACACAGCTGGTCATGTCTTCCCCCAAAAGGATCGGCAGCCTTTCTATGTCAGAGAGGTCCTCAAAGCCCCGGACTACTTGTTCAAATTTGGGGAAGTGACTCTCTCTGATGGTTTTATATTTTTGACATTTGGTCAGGAAATGCAGCTCTGTCTCTGGTTCTGCTGTGGTGCAGTGGTTGCACAGCCTTTCCTCTACAGGGAGCCAGGTTTTCCTGTGTCTACCCTTCTCAATAGCAAGGCTGTGCTCGCTGAGCCTGTACTTTGTCAAGGTTTTCCTGAGGTTTTGATCAGTCACCATGGTCAGATAGTTTGCCATGGTGTACTGTCGATTTAGGGCCAAATAGCACTGCATTTTGCTTTGTGCTTGTGTTTGTGTTTTCCAATAGGTAATGTAGTTTTGTTTTAGATGTTTTGTAATTTGGTTAATTCTTATTGATTGGATGTTCTGGTCCTGAGGCTTCAGTGTGTTAGTGGAACAAGTTTGTGAACTCAGCCCCTGGACCAGTTGGATGAAGGGACTCTTATCTTTGCTCAACTCTTGGTATTGCAGGGCTTGGTAATGATATGAGAGGGGGTCACTGTGTTTTAGGTGTTTCCAAAACTTAATTGCTCTTTTTTGAGTTTTTAATATTAGTGGATATCGGCCTAATTCTGCCCTGCATGCATTGTTTGTAGTTTTCCTCTGGACATGTAGGAGAATCTTACAAAGTTCCGCGTGCAAGGTCTCAATGGGATGTTTGTCCCAGTGGGTAAAATCTTGTTTTGTAAGTGGACCCCACACCTCGCTGCCATAGAGTGCGATTGGTTCAATCACACATTTAATTAGTTTTTGCCAAATTGTAATAGGTATTTCAATTTGGATTTGTTTTTTAATGGCGTAGAATGCCCTGCGTGCTTTGTCTCTCAGTTCATTCACTGCATTATTTAGGTGTCCAGTCGAACTTATTTTTAAACCTAAATAGTTGTATTGTGTGCAATACTCTATATGTTTTGCACCAATTGAGAACTTTGGTTTTATTCCCTGGGATCTGGAATTTGTCTGGAAAATCATTATTTTGGTCTTTTTGGGGTTTACTGTCAGGGCCCAGGTCTGACAGTACTGCTCTAGCAGGTCCAAGCTCTGCTGTAGACCATGTGCTGTGGGTGAAAGCAGGCACAGGTCATCTGCAAAGAGCAGGCATCTAACTTCCGAATTGTGGAGACTAACACCAGGGGCTGAGGACTTCTCTAGAATATTGGCCAATTCATTGATGTAAATGTTAAATAGCACAGGGCTGAGATTGCAACCCTGGCGCAGGCCCCGCCCCTGGTTAAATGATTCAGTTTGTTTCTTGCCAATTTTTATGCTACACATGTTGCCTGTATACATTGATTTTATAATGTCATATGTTTTACCCCCTACACCACTTTCAATGACTTTGTAGAACAGTCCTGTATGCCAGATAGAATCAAATGCTTTTTGGAAGTCAATAAAGCAAGTATAGAGTTTTGTCTTATTTTTGTGGACGTGTTTATCTATTAGGGTGTGTAGGGTGTAAATATGATCTGTTGTTCTATGTTTTGGTATAAATCCAATTTGGCTTTTACTCAGGATATTGTGCTTATTAAGGAAGTTTAGGACTCTTACATTTATAATACTACAGAAAACCTTCCCCAGGTTACTGTTCACACAAATCCCTCTGTAATTGTTAGGGTCAGATTTGTCTCCGTTTTTAAAGATTGGTGTTATGAGTCCTTGGTTCCAGATGTCAGGGAAGTAACCTACACTCAGGATCAAGTTAAACAATTTTAATATAGCTAATTGATATTTTTCACTAGTGAATTTGAGCATCTCATTTAGGATCCCATCAGGTCCGCATGCTTTTTTTGATTTGAGGGCTTGAAGTTTTTTAAGGAGCTCCTGCTCAGTAATTGGGGAGTCTAAAGGATTTTGGTAGTCCTTTATAGATTTTTCCAGTTTGTTTAACTTTTCATAAATTTGGCACTGTTCAGTATTATCCTGAGTGTCAACAGTGTTGTAGAGTGCTTTAAAGTGATTTGTCCAAATGTCACCATTTTGTATGGCTAATTCCTGTTGTTTGGGTTTGTTTAGGTTTTTCCAATTTTGCCAGAAGTTGTTTTTATTTATGGACTCCTCAATTAGTGTCAATTGCTTTCTGTTGTACTGGGATTTCTTGATTCTGAGTGTACGTTTATATGATTTTAATGTCTCACAGTACTGAAGGCGTAGTTCTCTGTTGTTTGGGTCTCTGTGTTTTTGGTTCGATAGTGTTCTAAGTTTTTTCCTAATGTTTTTACAATCTGTATCAAACCATTTGTCTTCTGTATTTCTGTTTGGTTTGTTTGATCCTAGCTTTAATTGTGCTGTTTTTGCTGTTTGCCTAAATATATAATTTATGTTATTTACAGCTAGATTGACACCTTCTTTACTGTGAGCGTACATTGTATCCAGAAAGTTGTTTAGGGTTGATTGGATTTTTTGGTTACTGATTGCTTTCTGGTATTCCTCTGTGCTGTTTTGAGCCCATCTGTATGAATGTTTGATGTTGTACAGCTTATTGGGCTGTGAATTTGTGGTTGCTTCTATGTCTGATCTTTTGAGGAACAGGGTAATTTGGCTGTGATCAGACAGAGGTGTTAGTGGCTTAACAGTGAATGAGCTGAGAGAGAAAGGGTCCATATCTGTTATCATGTAGTCTACTGTGCTTTGGCCAAGAGGAGAGCAATAGGTGAATCTTCCTAAAGAGTCCCCCTGTAACCTACCATTGACAAAGTACAGACCCAGGCTTCGACAGAGCTGCAATAGGTCTTTTCCATTCTTGTTGACGATGCTGTCACTGTTGTTCCTGTAGGAAAGGTTAAAGGGATTAGAGACAGCTTGGCCTGTGATATAGCTGTCCCCTCGTGTGCTCATTTGGTCAGGTAGTGTTCCTGTGCGTGCATTTGTGTCCCCACAGATGAGCACATTTCCCTGGGCCTGGAAGTGGCTCGTCTCTTCCTCAAGGGTGGAGAATATTTCTTCTGAGAAATAGGGGGATTCTGAGGGGGGGATATATATTGCACACAGGAACAAGTTTTTTCCAGTCAGTGTAAGTTCTTTTTTTAGTCTAAGCCAAATGTGATATTTGCCAATTTTTTGGGGGTCAATTAGGTTTTGTAGTTGGGATTTGTACCATATAATCATTCCTCCAGAATCTCTGCCTCTATTGACAGAGATGTGTTTTTGGGATGGTAAAATTATTTCTCTGTAGCCTGTGGGACAGTGCGTGACTACATCTGCCTTACACCATGTCTCCTGCAGAATAATGATATCATCATCTTTTATGTTTTTGTTGAACTCCAGGGCCAGACTCTTCAGTCCTAAGGCTGTCGAGTTTAGGCCCTGGATGTTCCACATGCTAATTGTTAGTGGTCTCATTGCAAAAAGTATGAATATTAAGAATGACTATTACAAGAGAACAACTATATTTCTAAGACTAACTAGGTTACTAAGGGTGAGACAATACAGAACATTCCTCAGATGATATTGTTTCTCCAAAGTGTCATGTAGGTATTTATATATGTACGTGTGAGTGTGTCTGTTCATATCCTCCACTGTGTAAGATAATGTATGTGTGAGTGTTTGGGTGAGTTTGAGTTATTGATTGTGTCTGTTAATGTGTGTGTGCGGGAGTGAGTGTGGATGGGTCGGTGTGTGTGTGTGTGTGTTTGTGAATGGGTCAGTGTGAGTGTGTGTGTGTGTTTGTGAGTGTGTGTGTGGATGGGTCAGTGTGAGTGTCTATATCTGGTTAGTGTGAGTGACGATGGGTCAGTGTCAATGTGAGTGTGAGTGTGTGGTTGTGTCAGTGTGAGTGTGAGTGTGTGGTTGTGTCAGTGTGAGTGTTTTTACTGTAGTTTAGTGTAGATGTAGTGGAGGAGCTGTTTGATCTCACTCAGTCCCACAGAGTTATCTGGTCCGGTGAGAGCCTCCGAATAGCTGCGCCGGTTCTGTTGCGGTGCCACCTGAGAAGAAGGGGGGGCAAGACTGGGTCGTGGTGCTGACTCTGTTGTCTGGTAGTGGTGGTGCTCTGGTGTGGGGTAGTATATTGGCCCTGGTCCATTCTGGCGGCTTCGTTGGGGGGAGCGGTGATCTGGTGGTGGGTGGGTCTCTCTCTCTCTTTTTATTAATGCAGAGTATAGATCCAGGAAGAGTATTTTTAAATCAGGCTCTCCTCCCACTCTCTCTGGCTCTCCTTTCTCTCTCTCTCTTTCTCTAACTCCCCAAATGTTCTCCCTGCCCACTCTCCAGCACACTATTTCTCCATTTTCTGGTCACTTCTTTTGCCTCTATGCTTTGATCTCGTTTTCTGTCTTTCTCACCTTTTGCTTTGTCACTGTAAATGCTCCCTCACCTACTCCCCCACCCCATTCTCTGCCCCCTCCCCTACTCCCCCTCCCCATTCTCTGCCCCCTCCCTGAAACTCTGGTACATCTGTTCTTACAGTGTCCCAGGTTGGTCGGGATGGTTGACCTGATCACTGGTTGGATCTCAGCTCTCGGAGAGGTTTTTTCTTCCCAACAGTTTATATTTGGGCCAAAGTACATGTTTAGGCGAAGGGGTGTACTTCTCTTCATTAACTTTGTGTCAGGGGCAGCTACGTTAGCAATATGAAAGACACAAAATAACTGTATTTGGCGACAGCGGTATGTGGACATGGTGAGAATACTGGAGTGGATGTTGGCAGCGAGACTGACGGTTGAGTTTGCCTGTTACAAAACTGGTGAATAACATTGGGCTGTTTATGAGCATATATATTCAGAGGTTGTTGTGTCTAGTTACTGTGGAGGAAGATTTTAATTGATGTTAAACTATGTTTTTGTTTGTTGGAATGTTTACTTTCTCTCTCTCTCTCTCTCTCTCTCTCTCTCTCTCTCTCTCTCTCTCTCTCTCTCTCTCTCTCTCTCTCTCTCTCTCTCTCTCTCTCTCTCTCTCTCTCTCTCTCTCTCTCTCTCTCTCTCTCTCTCTCTCTCTCTCTCTTTCTCTCTCTCTCTCTCTCTTTCTCCATCTGTTCCTCTCTCCAGCTCTCTCATATTCTCTCCCTCCCTTCCTGGGCAAAAAATATCCCTGCCTCCCTCTCTCCCTCTCATGCGTTATGGATACACCATTACAATTTGTTGACTTATGTTCCGGGGAATTGTGTTGAGGGAACGCTTCGCAGACAAAACTAATAAAATGCATCATCATTAGCCATGTCAACGGCAGGCAACCCCACTGATTTAGCTCATCTGGCATCCACTAGTGTGCCTGTGGGTTCTAAATGAAGGCCCCTTTTAGGCCATTATGCTGCCCACAACAGGAAGCATAATCTAATATTGTCTGACCGCTCGGGCGCAGATGCCCCCCAAGGGGAGGTACAGTACATCTTATGATCTTATAGACAACATAACATTTAGCCTTCACCACCCCGCGCCATGCCGGAGTGTGCTACAGGAAATTGTGACCGAGGCAGAGCCGCGGTAGGTGGACACAGGGGATGCATGGAGAGGCCAGCTGGCCGAGCTAATGTACAGAATACGATGGTACAACATCACAGAGCACTCAGCAGGACTCAGCAGGACACACTCGCTGTGGAGTTTGTCTGTGTGTGTTCATGTGTCTGTGTGTCCATGTGTGTGTGCATACATGTGCATCAGTGTGTGTGTGTGTGTGTTTATAGCAATGTACAGTAACAGTGACTCACCTTCAGAAGATCTTTGGAAAAGTCTTCACCCTCATTCAGACCCTCCAGGTTGCCAATGAACTGTGTGCAAGACATCTTTTTGCCAATGTTCTGAAAAATATGACACACAGTATTTACTCTATGCTATTAGTCTCTCTAGACCAGGGATGTTGCCTCCCGCAATGTACCAATTTTCCAGCATATTGTACATGTCTGTACTTATGCCAACGGCAATTTGGCGAAAGGGTGGAGTTCATAGAGTAGATGGCGCTCGTGGAGGATATTTTCAATGAGTGTATTTTGCAGGTGAGTAGTTTGCATGCGCCATGACATTAGCGTTACAAGCTTATAACCGTGACCTCTCCCTCTCCGGCGCAGGAGAGTGACGGCAGCAACACCCCCCCATGGACACACCTGCTCCCTATCATTAATTATGTTGGCTATATGTTTGTTTTGGTTCACTTGCACCTCACAGATTATTGTTCTGTCTGCCTGACCGTGAGGTGCTGTCTTTTGTTTTTGCTTCTGAAGTTATTCAATATCGAAGCTTAAACCTTTATGGTCATCGTTTTGGCTTTTCTTTCATTTTTTGCATTATTTTTACACACTCAATACCCTCACACTTCACGATATTGTAAGAGCATTCATTGTCTGCTTATATGCCTCCTTTATTTATCCTACGGTTCTGACTTGGTGTACAGGGAGAATGCTGTAAGAACGGCCCATGTTCTGAATTCTACCTTCGCACTTCACAAACTGCCTGTGGAAAAAATGTGCTAGCTATCTGCGTCCGCATTGTGTGTCCACCTCGGTCATGTTTCAGAGGGGATTATTTTGAAGCCCCAGCTACCCAAACTTGTGATTTGTTGGAAGAGTTGTCTGTCTGAAGAGCTCTCTGAGATTTCCAAGACTACT